>PVJD01011049.1:0-49026 GCA_004026545.1 Mormoops blainvillei | reverse complement strand
AAAGGGAAAAAGCTGTGGAGAAACCCATACTCATGCGGGCGTGGAAGAGAACTATAAAGCCGCCTTTTGGGTAAAGGTCATCACTTCCAGAGCCTTCCAGAGCCTCCCTGCCCCAGTGCCAGCTCTGAGAAGTAACCAGGGCAGGACTGATCCCCGGGTCACTGAGGAAGCCACTAAGATCCATGGAGGTGTGACCTACCCAAGGGCACCCTGCGAAGCAGGCAGCGGCTGAGCCCAGATGGGCACCCGGGCTGCTGCCCTGGTCTCAGAGTCCAGGTTCTCCATCCCCGAGACCTGCGCCTCTGGCTCGGAATAACAAGCAGAGGAACTGGAGCCTGGACGAGTCCTCTGGAACCCTTTCTCCTCTGGGTGTTAATTGTCCCCTTCCCCCGTCCCTGTCCCCCCCCGCCCCCCCGGAGAAGCAGCCCACACTCCCTGCAGCAGCTCACTCAGAGGAAAGGCCCAGCTGAGAGACCTTGGCGTCTGTGCCCTCTTCTGGGCCAAGCCTCTCCTCCATCCTTTCTCCACAGGCTCTTTTGCCAGCACGTTGCCCACGTATCAGCGCTCGGAGGTGATCCTCTTCATTATGAGCAAGGTCCCGCTGCCCTCCCTGCACCACCCGGTGGAGACAGGCAGGACGGGGTAAGCCCGCCCCGCCGCCCCCCCCCCTTCCTCCCGCTCCCTTCTCTCCCTGCCTGGGTTCCGCCCCTTTCCCATGTTTTCCGGCTCTCGCCTTCCTGGCTCTGCCCCTGCTTCTCTTCGGCTCTTCTACTCACGGGTCCCACAGCAATTACTCAGGCTGCCACCTCCCACCCTGGGGGGCAGCCGTTAATTCCCTGGTCTGCTTCCTGGCTCTGGACATCCCTGTCCTGGATAACCCAACAAGATAAACCCCCTGGAGAATCGAATCATGAGGGAGAACTATGCAGGCCAGTGTGGGGTCTCCGTCCAAATCACCGTCCTGGCAAGTGCGTGTATCTCTGGTCTACAGGGAGAACAGGAACCGGCTGACCCAGATTATGCTGCTGAAATCCCTCCTTCAGGTGAGCCCCTCCTGTCCCCATCCGGGCTCTGCCTCTGCAGGAGGAAGCTCCTTCCAAGGCCAAGGGATGGCGACGACGCACAGTTGTGCAGGTTGCACACAGCACAAACGTGTCTGTGCGAAGGGATGAGGTGGGGCATGAAATCCAGCCTGTGCCCGCTCACTAACCTGGCCGGGCACATGCAAAGGTGGGTCATCCAGAGCAGGTGGGGTGGCGGTTTCTAATTTTCCCAAAGGTTCCTTATCAGCTACTGATAGTATTGTTGCTCAAACGCTATCTCTGTACTGAGATGGAATCTACTGGATCCTACCAAGGACCTATCCAGACCCCTCCCCTCTCTGTTTCCCCCTTGGCGCTCAGGCTCCCAACTGCAAGCTTTCCCTTCACCCGTGTCATATATTCCTCTTTTTACATCTTTACAGCCACCCCTGCCGTCTAGATTCATTGTTCTCAGGTGTCGTTCCCATGACCAATTTGTTAAACTATAGAGACTCTGAGCCACCAACCTGAGAAGGTCCTGAATCTGATCTGTGACAATGTCCCCAGTTATTCTCCTGCCCAGTGGCCTAAACTCTGGACATGTAATAACTGGATGATTCTCCTAGTTGCTTTTATCTCCATCCCTCCTCACCTGTCATAAATACAACCACAAGAATTTTCTAGAGATGTTGTTCCCCACATGTTGCTCCTTGTTAAAGAGTAGGTCTCAGTTTCCAGTGACAAACATCCAGATTTCGTACAGGAGTACCTTGGCGGCATTGTGGGCTCGGTTCTAGACCCCCTCAGTAAAGCAAATATTGCAGGAAAGCGAGTCACGTGAATTTTTTGGTTTCCTAGTGCATGTAAAAGTTATGTTTACAGTATATATAACTGTGGTCTGTTAAGTATGCAATAGTATGGTGTCTAAAACCGAATGTACATACCTTATTTTAAAAAACACTTTATTGCACTCTGATTGGTGTGACTCGGTTGGGCATCGTCCTGCAAAGCAAAAAATGGTCACTGGTTTGATTCCTGGTCAGAGCACATGCCTAGTTTTGAGTTCAGTTCCCATTTGGGGCATTTTTGAGAGTCAACCAATCGATGTTTCTCTCGCACAATGACGTTTCTCTCCATCTCTTTCCCCTTTCCTTCCCCTCTCTCATAAAAAAACAAACAAATAAATAAAAATACTTTACTGCTAAAAAGTGTTAATCATTATTCGAGCCTTTTGCAAGTTGTAATCTTTGTGCTGATGGAGGGTCTTACCTTCAATTCATAAAACAATGCAATATCCGCGAAGCAAAGCAGAGGGAAGCACAATGAAATGAGGAACGCCTGTCTTTTCAGGCTGACACTGGAAGGTCTCCAGTCCCTCTTCCCTCTCCAGAAGCCCCCTTGCATCCCTCGGCCGTCCCTGTTCCAGCCGTGGCAGTCTGCCCAGCCCCCTCCTCACTCCCACTCGCGCCTTTCCTCCCCTCTCCCAGCCCACGCCGTTCATGTCACTCTGTTGTCATAAAGCCTTTTCATGCTAATGCTGCCCACGTCTGGTTGCCTCCTCCACCCAGGTACTCCTGCCATTCCCTTGCTGAGCTAAACCCTCATTGATTTGTACTTGGCATCTTATGAAGGTGACAGTTGGGGGCGCACTCAGATTCATCCCCCTTCAGTGAACACTGATGTTTACCGTTGATGGCACCAGGTTTTGCTAGACCCTCTAGTGCCTGCTGAATCATCAAAGGCATTGTTTTATAATATAGGGGCTAAACATATATTATATTATATTATATTATATTATATTATATTATATTATATTATACATTTCCTCTATCTGGGCTATGTCTTGCTGCTTTTGACTGCTTTGACATCACGTAGGATGAGTCTATGCCAACTGGCTTGAATCAGAAGACCACCTTGGTGACCATGCTAGAAGGGATGTAGCCAGTGCTGTGTGTGCTCTTGGTTGTTGCCATGTGCATGGGTTCTGATTCCCCAGACCAGCTGTAAGTTCTTCCACTGTCTCTCCATTTCTTTGTGACTGTCCACACTCTTGGCCGAGCATCGTATTCACAGTGAGTCTTTCTCAGCTGAGCCCCGATGGCCTGGAACGCAAGTTCAGAGGCTCCCTGGCTCCTGCTCCCTGCAGCGCTCATCCCTTGCTCGCTTTTATCCACGTAATTTTCCTGCACACTCTCCGTATTCAGCCACACGTCTACTGAACTGAGCTGAGCTGAGGAGGTTGTCTAGGTGGATGCTGGCACGTTTGAAAAAGTCGCCTAAGGCAACCAGGGTCCAGGGTGGGTCTGGACTGGGGGATGCCCAGAGAGGATGGATGCTTCAGACCCAACCTCTGTGGTCTACTGAGAGGGCCAGTGTTCTTAAGCACAGCCCTGCTGGGCTTCCTTGCAGGTATCCACAGGTTTCCAGTGCAACAACATGATGTCAGCCCTGCCCAGCAACTTCCTGGACCGCCTTCTGTCCACCGCCCTCATGGATGACGCAGAGATCCGACTCTTCGTTCTAGAGATTCTCATCAGTTTCATTGATCGTCATGGCAACCGCCACAAGTTCTCATCCATCAGGTAAACTTGAGGTCTCCTCCACTGTTGATGTATGATGGGAGAAGATTCCTGACAGGGCCACATATGCAGATGGGAGGGCAATTCAGAGATTCAATGAGACCCACTGGAGAACGGATCATGGTCATGGACCTGGGGTCTCATGAGAGGAGGAGCGACTGAAAGGGCACTTGACCTGGGGGAGAAGGGGGTAGGTTGGAGATTTGGGAGATAAAGAGTACGTACTAAACTAGGGAGTTTTCAAGGTGAGGATGGAGAGAATAATCTAGAACAATGTTTAAGAGAAAGGGATAGGAGCTAGAGGAGCTGGGAGAAAGGAGAGAGCGGGCTAGGAGCCAAGGCTGCAGGAGCACCAGGAGGCCCTGGGACAACTAATGACATGAGCTCTGACTGGCCTCACACAAAGGCTAAGGTGACCCCTCATGTCCCGTTCCAGTACCCTGAGTGACATCTCCGTCCTAAAGCTGAAAGTGGACAAGTGCTCCCGACAGGATACCGTCTTCATGAAGAAGGTTAGCGAATGTGACCTCAAGATGCAGAGAATCCCAGGCAGGCCGGGCCCTGGGGACGCTGACCTTCCAGCCCCCAAGTCACTGCTGACCACGGCTCCCGAGCTGGCTTCCTCTCGCCCTGACTGTGCTTAGGCAGGACGAGCAGCTGACCCATGCGGGGGTCAAGCCCCCAGGGTCATACTCATCACCAAAGCCAAGTGAGGACCAGAGCCAGTGACCGTGTTCTGATCCTAAAACGACTTAGGCGGCAGCTTTGTGGCCGGTTTGACTGCACCCAGCCTTCCCTAGTTGTGCACTCCTGTCCGTGCTCATGCCCCCTAGAGTCTGCTTTAAAGACAGCCTGTCTCTGTGGGCAGAAGCGGGGTGCACACAGCTTTCCTGCCCCCGGCTGATTGGTTTTTCCATTCTCCTCGCCCCTCCTGCCGCACCCTGCCCGTGGCCTTGCCGGCACCTTACGCCGATCTCCAGCACTCCCAACAGCTCTACAGACACATCTACCTGAGCTGCAAGGAGGAAGCGAACGTGCAGAAGCACTATGAGGCACTCTATGGCTTACTGGCACTCCTCAGCATTGAGCTGGCCAACGAGGAGGTGGTGGTAGACCTCATCCGCCTGGTGCTGGCTGTTCAGGTGCGACTGCCGTGCGCAAGACGTGGTGGCTGGGGTCGGGGGAGGGGACCTGTTATGAGCAAGCACTAATCAGAGTGCCACGTAGCCAGGGATATAGTACCCTTGGTTGGGCATGCCTCCATGAAGACCACAAGCCGTGGCCTACAGGTGCACCATGAAGAATGCTTCATTCATGGCTTTCGCCCGCTCTCAGGCTAGCGGAGACCGAAGGACGAGGGCCATTCAAAAATACCTTTTAGACCCGAGAAGTTAAAGTCTGCTGAAGGGTCTAAATGGGACTCCAAGGATTGCCAAGAGGGTGCTTGTAAGCCCCAAGTGACCCCAAGGCAACTGATCTGGTTCCCAAACCTGGCTGTGCTCCTGCATCTCCTCAAGCACTTACTAAAAACGCATATTCCCAGACCGGCGCCTGAGCCTGGGGGCTGCAGTTCTACAGGCCTTCCTGTGATTCTTCAGCAGACAGTGTTCCCTACGTAGGGTTTCAGGCTTCCGGGGTCTGCTGGGTGGATAGTCTACTCTAGCCATTGGGGTGTGTCCTTCAGACCTCAAAGGTAAGGGTCCCCCAACCTTGAGGCTAGGCGGGCATTGTACCCTGACTCGTGGCAAGCCTGGAAAGTCAGTGGCAGCGAGTCTTAGGTCACCTGTCTGGCAGTGCTAAACCCTGCACAGCCAGCCCAGGTGCTCTGATTGCCTTCACTCTAGGATTTGAGATTTCTTTGTATCCAGTCCCTTGGTAACTCCCACAGCTTTCTCTGTTTAACATGTGGACCCAATGTAGCAAGCCGATCCAACCCTCCAAACATCATCCGGGGTCCGTAGTGAAGGAAGGAGTGTCCTAGAGGTGGGCTTGACGATGAGGGCTGGGACAGTCGAAGTCACTAAAGCTGAACCTGCCAAGTGGGGGGTTGAGGCCTCTTATAGATCGTTCTAGGGACCATTCACTCCAACTTTAATAAGGATGGCTTCTGACTCCCAAGAAACCGTGGAGCAAAAGCTGGAACAGGGTTAGTCTAGAGCAGTGGGCCATCTCCTTCGGCCTGGGAAGAGGGTTAATGGAGGCTGGAGCTCCTGTATAATCTGTCCGTTGAAAACCACAAAGGCCCCTCTGTGTCGCCACAGGACTTGGCCCAGGTCAACGAAGAGAACTTGCCTGTGTACAACCGCTGCGCCCTCTACGCGCTGGGCGCGGCCTACCTGAACCTCATCAGCCAGCTCACGGCCGTGCCCGCCTTCTGCCAGCATATCCACGAGGTTGGCTGTCAAGGCTTTTTCCGCATTGGCTTCATCTGTCTCTTTTCCTTTTTCTTTCCTGTTGCTGAAATTGTAAATATCTCAGCTATCATGTCGTTTCACCCCCTACATGTATCAATGTTTATATCTAAAAAAAAAAAATGGGCACCTTCCCACATATCGCCATGCTATTAACGTACTTAATTAAATGATCAGTGATGCCTTCGTATTACCCAATACTCAGTCTATAGTCAAATGTTCTCATTTGTCACAAAAGACATTTTAGAACATACCGAAGTATTTATAGATGGAATGATACAATGTCTAGGATTAATTTGGAAATGCACTAGCAAAACAAAATAAAACAAAATAACAAACCTCAGGTCTCAGCTGTCCTGAGCTGGGGGCTATGGGCGGGTGGGATGGTGCTGTATCCATGTGCTAGAGACCACCCGAGCAAGGCGGAGGCCCCCCACCTCTGGGCTGATGCAGGAGTGTGGGAAAGGCAAGGCCTAGACACCCTCTTCATTAAAAATAGTAACATCATTGCTTACTCACCTCCCCCACATACTCGCCTGCCAACTATCCTCCCGCTTCTCACCATCTGAATAGCTTTCGCCTTCCTTGTCAAAAATTTGCAAAGGATACTGAGGGAAACTCAGTGCATCCCTGTCCATCAGGTTTTATTTGCCGTGCATCAGGGCTTGGGAAATGGTGTGACCTATGCTCCATTTTTCAGGTGTAAAGAGAAAACAGGAGTAGGTCACAGAAGCAAGAAAGAGCAGTCTCTTGGGCACTAAGTCCCCTGCATTTGCAGGATAATGCATATGTGTCTTTGGGGATAGCGTGCACAGACCACCTGGGCTTCTGAGGCTGCTCTGGGGCCACTGTCGATCTGAGTTTCTCCTTCAGAAACCCAGCTGTAGGGTGCTCTGCTATCGATTTGTGAGAGGGTGGGAACACTGGGAGGTAGCAGGGGACAGGAGTTCTTTCATTTGCCTGTTCGGGGCTCCCTCTCCCTGCCGAACCCAGCTCTTACTTTGCAATTTCTCCCAAACTCCAGGTGATAGAGACCAGGAAGAAAGAGGCTCCGTACATGCTCCCTGAGGATGTGTTTGTGGAGAGGCCCAGGTGAGGAGCGCACCTGGGACATGGTCCAGGGCACCCAAGGCGGATGAGTAGGAAGGCGGCGGTCTGAGGCGGGGGCTCGGGTATCTGTGGGCTCTAGGGCCGAAAGTGGACCTGCCTGTGGCCCATAGACCCTGGGCCAAGTTTGACCTTTATTATGTGAGTGTAATACACACCCTGAGCCACCTTGACGTGTTGGACCATATAGGGTATACGATGCTGCCTCTGGGAGCTTTGGCCAAGCCCATGGGGAAGCACCCCTAGAGCAGTTGTTACACATAAGACACTGCCATCAATCCAAGTGGCGTTGTCAGACTGAAGACTGTGGGCCAGCATCGCTTCGGCATCAGAGGAACTCAAGGAGAACATATTTTGAAAAACTTACGTCCAACAACAGGGGACGGCTTTATCAATTACGGCCTCTCCACACAATAAACAACTGGCCACCCATTTACAGTGGTTTGAAAGAAGAGTTACTTTGGAATATTTAGCGTAGACTAGGTACATGAAATAGGTCATGGAACAGGAATGTGGGGGTGGGGCGATGGGTATGTGCCCCTGCGCATAAACTTATGTGACTAGAGGATGCTACACCCTAAAGGTTACCTCTGGAAAGTGGGACTCTGGGTGTTGTTTTTTTTCCCATTCGCATCTCTGTCATTTTGTACAATGAATGTTACCTTTGTCATAAGGAAAGGCATTAGGAAATCATCCCGGTTACCCACGGTTCTCGCCTGCCTCTTCCCTCCTTTGTCTCCAGGCTGTCTCAGAACCTGGATGGAGTGGTGATCGAGTTCCTCTTCCGCCAGAGCAAGATCAGTGAAGTCCTGGGGGGCAGCGGCTACAATGCCGACAGGCTCTGCCTGCCCTACATCCCGCAGCTGACAGGTATGAGCTCTGTTCAGGGACTTCCAAACCTGTCTTTGGCTTTTTGTGGTCAGATCAGGGCCTGAGTGTAAGGGACCTCAGTTGCCTTCCAAGGCATCTTGGATGTCACCCAAGAGCTGAAAGGCATAGTGGAGGTCTGCGGTAAGATCCTCTGGGTTCCCCCACTTCTTCTCTTCCTTGCGGGGGCCTTAGACGAGACTGGCCCACAAGACAGCCTGGCTTATGGATGGGAGAGGCCCCATGGTGCCACACATGGGCTACAGAGACCCTGTTCTCTGTAACTGACTTCCTGGGAAATCTTAGACAAGGCCCTTGGTATCTCTGAGTCTCAGTTTCCTTGCCTGTAAAATAAGGATATTAACAGCACTTACCGGAGAGGGTTGGTGTGAAAGTTACATAAAACGACAAAGGCAAGGGCACGTAGTAAATGCTATACACAAATGACAGCCCCTGGTGTGATGAGCAGATGATGCTTGCTCAAGTTGACATATGCTTTCCGGTCAGAAACAGCTTCTTTGTGCACATCAGTGATTTCAAAATCTTAGCCCTAAAGAACAGAACTCACCCTTCAAAGGTGGGCAGAGAAGGCCACGGCCCTCCATAAAGTCCACCCGTAGCCTGCGTGTGTGCTGAGTCCTCAGAGGACTGTGGACCATGCAAAGGCGCAAGGCCTGGGAGCTGGTACTGGGGGCGTGATCCGGGCTTGCCCCCCAAGGGCTGGGAACTCTAGCTTCTGGCTTCTCTTTTCCCAGATGAAGATCGCTTATCCAAGAGGAAGAGCATTGGAGAAACCATTTCCCTGCAGGTGGAGGTGGAGTCTAGGAACAGCCCTGAGAAGGAGGAGGTGAGCCTCTCTCCTCAGGACACTGTCCTGCTGAAGCCCAGCATCCGAGGCGGCAGGGACCTGCTCCTGCCTCCTGTGCCGTCAAACCCTCCATGCTCCAAACCCTGTACCTGCACAACACACTCAAGGTTGCACAGAAAGCAAATTTCTCAAGGAAGTCCCATCTTCTTACTGTCATCATATGTATCATAGACATTTCCATCTGGAACAAAATATTTGTGTCCACCTTCCACGCTGCTACACACCCACGAGGATGTACGTGTGCACCCACACCCCAGTCGGAACTAGAGCATGTCATGACCAGGAGCCCTACCTCCACACCACCTGCTTGCACCCTCCACCAAGGGAGCCACTAGCCTGACTTAGGTCACTTCTCGAACTTTCCGTCAATGAAGTCATTCACTCCCGTGTCTGTTTCTTTCACTTAATATTTATTTAAGTGCTAGAATATGAGTAAATCACGGGTCTTGCCTTAAGGAGCTCAGAGTCCTGTGGGGAATTCCTGGAATTTCGTCCAAACCCCTTCCCCATTTTCAGCATCTCACTTAGGGGCACACGCCCATGTGGCACCCTTGTTTGGGTTTTATTATTTTCCACCTCCTTTAATAGTTCTCCAGAGGACTGAGATCCTGTGATCCAGGTCCTCAGTCCAACTTCTGCATTTCTTACCTTTATTTAATATTCAAATCACATCATAGATAATTTAATATCCTAAGTCCTCAAAAAATGTTATTCAGTTCTTTGAATCTACATTTGAGATTATATTTGCAGGCCATCTGCAAATAAATATAACCTCCTCTCGCTTCCAGTATTTTTTTGTTAAGTCCCCCAAGACTTTTTTGGGTCACAGTGTTTTCCTCTCACCAGGCTTAATGGGACAGGTCAGGGGGAGCGGGGAGGGGACAGTGAGTTCTTTTAGGTGAGACTCTGAGGAAGAATTAGCCTCCCCATCCCCATCTCACTACCCTTGGGGAGCTTCTGGAGACCCTGATGAGAAGATGGGTGTCCCGAGAGAGTGTCTGCCCATTGGGACATTCTTCTGAGAAGTGACGGGGCTGCCAAATAACTGAAGAGGCCAGGGCTGCCTCTGCCCCGCCCCGCCCCGCCCCGCCCAGCCCTGCCCCTCCTTTCTGAACACTTGTCTCCTCTCCCTCAGCGAGTGCCTGCCGAGGAGATCACCTATGAGACGCTGAAGAAGGCCATTGGTAAGTGGGAGGCCCCCGGGGACGCTGGGTGGAGGGCAGGGCAGAGCTGGGGCCCTGCTACAAGTGGGTGTGCACAGCCCGTTTGCTGCCCACGGAGGGCGATTCCACACAGACGTGAGGACAGAGGCTGGTGGCTTCCTCCGTCCGAACTCATCCCAAATACCAAAGCCACAGTGAACAGTCCTGCCCGCCTGCTGGGGATCAGGGGGTGCTGCCCTGTGTGTCTTAGGTCAGGCACCCTTTTTTCTCCAGACAGTGGCCTTTAAAAATAATCCACTGAGGGCTACAGCCACGCAGGTAATGAGCAATTGTGTATAAAGACTTTGACTAGTTTTTGATAGAATTTGATACAAAAGAGGAAGTTGACCAATGAGGGGTATTAAGAACAAAGCATATTAATATTTATTTAATAATGGCAACGGATTTTAAAATGCAGCATTATGTCTTCGATCTGAATTATTGGTCAGTGAAGTATTCCAAATGAGAGAACTTTACTGAATGCTGTTGACGACTTACGTCTTCAAATGCCAAACCTTTCTTATTTTTGTTGTCATCGATGGTACTTTTTCTAAACGCAAGGTCCACACTCTCCACCTTCCTACGTGGAGAATGATGGACATACTTGAGGCCCCTCCCCTTTTCTTTCTAACTCATTTTGGATCCCAAGAAGAATATGTAGAAGCCTAAACAGGTTCACGCGCTCTGCCACAGGGGTTCTGTTGTGGCTTTTGTGGTCTGTGTGGCTTTTCCATTGCTAATGTCCCTTTTCAAGTCCCCGCCCCCCCAGAGTACTTCCTGCTCCAGGCACTTCCCAGTAAGAGTCCTGGTGGCAGTGCAGCTACATGGGGCTTCGAAAGCCCAGCTTAAGGGTCTTCTCTGCTGGTTCTCAAACCCTTACACAAGGAAGGAGGCTGAGCCCTCAGGCGGAATCGGCAAAAGGCCTAGCGCCCCTGGGGCCAAGGGGTGGCGCCACACCCTCCCTGCCCATGGGCACAGGGGAGGGCCTGGGCTGCGGCCACAGACAGGGCTCCCAGGAACGGTCCCCCCAGCTCTCCACCTTCTCTAGCCCCTGCCCCACGTCAGGGGGCAGGACCGGAGGCTGACCTAACCCTGTGCTGCAGTGGACAGCGTGGCCGTCGAGGAGCAGGAGCGTGAACGGCGGCGGCAGGTGGTGGAGAAGTTCCAGAAGGCGCCCTTTGAGGAGATAGCAGCCCACTGTGGGGCCAGGGTAAGTGAGACCGACCAAGGGCGAGTCCCCGGGGACCACATGGCCACTGGACTTGGGCCCAGGGCAGAACTGGGTTTCTAGAAGATCTTGGCACTTCTGTCACCCAGAAATTAGGGTTTAGATGGCAACAATGCCCTGGCCCTCCATTGTTTCCCCATGAACCGAAAGACTTGGCCATTAGTCATACGGGCCTTCAGACCTCACACTTTTTTCATACAAGGAAGTCACTCCTGTATCAAACAGACAGGTTGTATTAACTATTATCTTAATAGCAAGTATGTAAACAGGACTTGCCGTGCACCGGAACATCTTGCATTTATTAGCTTATTTCTCATGACCGCCCTGCAGGTTGGTGCCAGGATGGTGGCCACCTGATGGAAGAGCACAAACATTTCTTGAAACTGATTTTATATGCCAGGACTTGTTGGTCACAGTGCTCATCTTAGTAACAGTGGATTATAATTGTAAACATCCAAAATTTACAAATAACTCGTATGTTATTGTACTTTTTCCTCTCCATAAAAATACATGTAATAGTCTTTTTCTATTATAAATATATTTTCTAATATACATACTTATATATTTCTAATATGTTATCATAAGTATATATAAATACCTGGGAGTATAATACAGATTTGGGGGAGCCTATATTATCCTAACCTCTTGTCCCATCTCGAGAGGTAGGTGCCGCTCATTCCCGGGGCTCGGCGTGGGGGCCCAGTTACCGAACCTGTGCAGAGCTCACTCTCTCGCACGTGGACTCAGTTGGGGCTGGGAGGGACCAGAGGGAGCGTCTTCCCTAACCCACCAGATTTGCACAGCCGCTTCTTTGGAGCTAAGGAAAGAGCTGGAAACAGCTCTGAGCCTCCCGCCTCCAGGCACAGCGGGCCTCACCATTCCGCTTGGAGGAGCTAGGGCCCTTCGAGAACGGCCTCCTGAAGTCCTCCTGGTGTTCCCGGTCTCAGTGTCGTCCCCAGCAGGCCTCGATGGGGCACCTCTGCCGGACCTGACCCCACAGCCAGGGGTCCCCAGACAAGGCTGGGAATGGGCTCCCGCCGTTCCCTTCCCTGAGGCTGCACTCTGGAGAGGGGGCTGGGACAGCTGGCAGAGGCGTGGGGCACCCTGGCCCACTCTGCTTCTGTCTGTGTCTAGGCATCGCTGCTGCAGAACAAACTCAATCAGATCTTTGAAATCACCATCCGGTAAGTGGCAGCCCTGGCTGGGGACCCCTCCCTTGGCAGCCTGGCCTTGGGTACCCCCTCCTAAGTCTTCCTCTCACACCTGTCTTCAGTCCTCCCTCTCTCCAGCCTCTGTCTCCAAGGCTGGAATCAGCCACCAACTGTCCCAGAAAAGGAAATCCAGACTAGGGAGGAAAAGACACAGCTTAGTGAACCCTGGAAAAGAGCCGGGGTCCTTGTTTCCCAGGCTGACTTTCTAAAGCAGCAATGCCGCTGTAGAGCCTGCCGTGAAGCTCTAGGTTCTAGAATGACTTGAAACCCATGGAGCGACAAAGGCTTTGGTCCCTGTTTAAGGAGAAACACAAATCAGCTGCTCCATGTGGTTGTGGTGGCGGGGAGGGGGGCGGGGGGAGACCCTGTCCTCATCCTCCATGTGTTCCTGCCACAGGCCCCCGCCAAGCCCATCGGGAACCATCACTGCCGCCTACGGCCAGCCTCAGAACCACTCCATCCCCGTCTATGAGATGAAGTTTCCAGATCTGTGTGTGTACTGAAGTCCAAGGCATGGAGCTCCTCGGAGTGGTGGGGTCCGAGGGAGGAGCTCGCCCTCACCCGCACCACTACTGTGAGCCGCTTTCACTGGGATCTCAGCAAAGGTCACTTCGGGAGGGCAGCACCTTCCCAGCTAAGCAAGGCGGAGCCCCAGGCCCTCCGACTTCCCGCTTGTCTTCCCCGAGGGGATCGGCTACCTGCCCCTCTAGAGCCAATAAGCCGCTCTCTCACCTGTACCCATTAGTCTCCTCCTTTGTGTCAGGGGGCCGATAACTGTGGGGTGTCTGAGGGCCTGAGGAGCTCCCACACAGCGTAACAAGTGAAAGGCTTTCATGGTGTGGGGGTGGGAAGGACACAGCTGCCATTCCCCCCTAGAGGGAACTAAATGGAGACACAGTGGTCAAAGGAAGCTGTAGACTGCAATCAGGAGGAAGCCCTGCTGCGGAAGATGGGGTGACTGTCTCCCCCAGAGCATCCCCTGTCTCCAGTCCTGAGGCCCTCAAGTCCCCAGTGTCTCTCCCACCCTCCGCTCACCCTGCCAGCTGTCTTTTCGTGATTCTGTCTGTTGTTAATTAATGTTGAGCCCTCACAGCAGGAGCTGGGGTAGAGACACCATGGGGGCGGGGGGCCGCAAAGGAGGAAATGAAAGGCAGGCAGCCGCCGATGGGGGCGGGCTCTCCGCAGGCTGGGCCCGCCTCCCCCAGAGGGGAGCAGCAGGCAGCAGTGGGCAGATCCCTGGGCAGCGTCTTCCCACCTCCTTTGCTCAGAGGAAGCTTGCTTGACCCTCCCATGGTTCTCTCCCCTCTGGCTGTTTCCCTGCGTTGAGCGCTCTCTCCTTGTCACCTTTCTTCCTGAGGAGCCTGCCCTGGCTCTACAGCCTCTGGTTGAGGAAGGGCAGCTCCAGCTAATTTGGTTCTCAAAGACTCAAAAGAGGAGGAGCCGCAGGGCCCCAGGCCTGTCCACATCACCTCCCACGGAAGAGGCCCCCGGCCTGGCCCGGCCTGGCTAGGCGCGGGGGTGGGGTGGGGGCGGGTGCTGGGGAGGGATGGGAGTGGGCGGAGAAGCACTTTGGGACTCAAGGGTGTCAGAAGTCAACCTTTTGGCTGTTTCATTGGAGGAAAGCAGGATCCAGCACCTGATACTGGAATGATTTTCTTTTCCTTTTTTTTTTAATCTTTGTTCAAAGTCTGGACCTCATTGCCAACTGGCAGAGCTTCAGGCCTGGGGAGAGCGGTGGAGACCCCTTTGGGTTTTCCGTTTCCCCTGAGTCCCGTTGGCCTGTCGGCCCGTTTGGGTGCGGAGGAGGAGCCAGCAGGCTGTTCGCTGTGCCCTCTGCTTCCCCTTCGCCCTCCCGGGGCCTTGGGTCTCCGCGTCTCCGCGTCTCCGACGGGACCCCACCTGGGCTCCCCAGTGATAGCGCCCTGTAGCCTCAAATAGCTCTTCTCTTCCAGTGAAGCTTCCTTCACATGAAGGTGTGAATAACCAAGTGATTCTTCCCTGGAGAATTTGTTTTTTAAAAAGAGGGAGGGTGAATAGATTTCTTGACCCAAAAGGATACCTTTTAGGGTACAATTTTAGGTGGTGTGGGGCGGGGTCAGAAGCAGACTGTCTGTGCCGATGGGGTGGCGGGCTTTTCCGGACACGCACAGGGCACACCCCTGCATGATCTGCACAGATACATAGCGAGAGCCTGATGATCCGGACAGATGGGTGCATTTTCTCAAATCGGGAGAAATTTAACATACGCCAGGGCTTTCTGGCCCTCGTTCCTGGAGTTGCCCCCGCCCCAGTCGCTGCCTCTGTGCTCTGGGCCTGCAGCTCCTGGATGGCCAGCATGATTTCCGGACCCGGGGGCCCAGCGTCTGCTCCCCTCATAGCTCTTAGCTAATGCTCAGCCCAACTTTACAAGCATGAACTGAGATTTCTCCTTACTTTAATTCCTCTTTATTAAGAAACTGTATTTCAAATAACTTGAAACACACTTGAAGGCAAATAACCTTGTGAAGACACTTCACAGGAAATCTAAGTCTTGAGCCACCGACACGTATTCCTCCACAGAATCTCCCCATCTGTATCCCCTGCTTGGTTCTGATGAGAAACCCTGTTTCTTTCTTGTGCCTACTTGACTTTAGGGTCCACCCCCATGGCCACTGCACCCTGAGCACTGCTCTGGGGACCCTGGTGCCGGGGCGTGGGAGGCACGGCCCTGGAGCCTCTTTCTAGAGCCAACAGTAGGACCAGAGACCTGAAGGCCACTCAGGCGTCTGTCCCTCATCCCCACCCTGGGAACAGAGTGAGGAAAAGGGTGCATTCTTCATACACTCAGCCTCCCCCTCCTCCTCTCTGTCCAAAGCAACTTTTTCTTCCCATCACGGCTACCTAGCAAAGATGTGTTTCTTTGGGAGAATTGGCTGGGTTTTGGTCTTGTTTTTTCTTTTCTGAGCGCCCTCTCCCCAGTTTCAGTTTAAACCCACACTCGGGAGAATATTAGGCAGCCTGCCGACAGGCGGTGGAACCTGGTCTCTGGCCAAGTATGACTCAGAATCAGAAAGTTTTAGGTGAGTGTTAACTCACACAGACAATTAAATGATGAATTAAGCAGCCTCCTTCACCCCCGCCACTGCACCCCTCCGCAAGCCCCGGGAAGGGATGCAAAGCCGAGCTTGGTGGGTGCCCAGGTGCTCAGCCTGGCATACATCACGGCTTCCTGCCTTCCAAACCCCACAGTGTCAGACAGCGCTGACTTTGACCCTTTTTGCTGCCCTTCTCTGTTGCGATTTTGAGCCTGCAAGCCCCTCCGGGCCAGCCGCTGCCCAAAGACCCCGGGGACGCTTGCTTCCCAGGCAAGGGGGAGGCTGGGCCAGCACTCCGCTGATAGAACTTAATAGGCACAAAAGTGTGTGAGACTTGGCAGTTCTGTTCGTTTAGTCGAGTCGGGCACGTGCGCGAGGAGCAGGCCAGCGGAAAGCTCCGTGTCCCTTGCAGTGGGGTCCCCAGTGCCCTGTGTCTATTCCCACTTCTCTTTCTCTGAGAAGTAAAAATAAGTGATTTCTTGACTCCTAAAGGCCCCCTCTCCAGAGAAGGAACCCAAGCTGGGCAGAAGAACTAGAAAAGTCCTCAGATAGTCTCCTCTGTCCAGCCCTCCACTGGTATAAATGGCTGAGCAGTGGAAAGGTGGGGCTGGGACGGACGGAAGTGCTTGAAGAAGGCCAAGACTTGGGGGCCACATGTGTGCTGCCCTTTGCCCTGGATGTTCTGGGTCCCAGAGAGCATGTTTCAACTGGCTTAAGAATTGGAACAGCCTTGGAGTACCTTTAAATGACTCAAAGGCCAAACCTCTGGGCTTCTCTGGAGGCCCCTGTATCACAATACCTTCCAGTTGCTATTTCGTTGTCCCCAGTCCTTTAGAACTGGATAAAGAGAGTGTCATTGAGAAGCGAGGCTATTTCTCCCTATTCCTCTTCATGACCATGAACTGACATCTGGCCAGCTGGGGGCCTGTGGGAAAAAACTAGACCAGAGCTGTTAGGCAGATAGACAAGCTCAGCTCATCTGGGAAGGCCATGCCCACTTCCCCTGACCCATAGACCTGGCAGGCGGTTGTACTGAAACAAAACGTCTTCCTTATGCCTGGGAGACAGTTTAAGGCAGTGTGTTGCTTCTTCATCCTATTAACCCTAGAACTCTTCTAGTTAAAATGGCCCTTTGTCCCCAATCTGGCCACATCTGCCAAATGGGGAAGGATGGTCTTGGGGCTGGCCAGCTAGGGAAGTGGGGAGAAGACACAGGGACTGTGGCTGGGGCTCTGCAGCCTGTTAGGGTCCAAAGGCAGTTCTATGCTCTCTTTCTGCACCAGCCAGGATGACCAGCGCTTTTCTCCAGGAGACCTTAGGGCCTCATCGCCTTTTGAGCTCTTCCTCCATGACTCTTGATTCTGGCCTGTGGGGTGCAGAGCTGTAACCCCACAAATGCTGCAGCTCATATATGACATCTGTGTCCTTTTAGACCTTCAGGGCCTGGCTGCGAGTGTGTGTGCCTGTGTGTACATGTGTGTGCAGTGTAGTTCCTAGGTGACAATGTATGTATATAATAGGTGACATATTTATATAGGAGTGCGGAATTAGTGCCTATGGCAGTTTTCTGTGTTGTAAACTCATTGAGTCAAATTAGTTTTAAGAAGGGGAAAGAGAAGTGGGTGGGGGGAGTGTAGGGAGGACTCGTAGCAAGATCATTCTTTAGGACTATTAGTCATGATCTCCCAATGAGCCTTTATGATGCCCTTTTCAAATAAATGTTAATGTTGTCACCACATGGTTGTCTATTTGATTTCTTTAAAGTAAATGGTTTTTTGAGATGCAAACAGGATCTGAAAATACCAACATTAACCACTGACATTTAGCCACCCCCACCTGCCATTACTTTACTTGCCTCAAAAGGAAGGAGGGCCGGGGAAGGATGCTACAAAGATGTTAACATGAGGCCCAGGATTCCCAGCATGGGAGCATCCTCTGAGGGATGGTGTTGGCCATTTCTTCATTACAGTGGGGGAGACTTGATCTTAGGGACGTGTCTTCCCAATTCCTCTTACATCAGGGCATTCTAGTTTTCTTTCATTGTGAACTCCTGGAGCATCCAAATAACGTGTAAGTGCCGTACACAAATGTTTCCCAGCCACTTTCATCTGTACTGCCCACTGGTATGTCTGATGCAGTTGACATGTATGTATATTTCTCTGTGTGTGGGTAAGTATCTGTGAGTCTCCTGTGAATTGGAAACGTGTGGCTGCAAACCTATGGGTCCAGCATTGTGAAAACATCATGGGGACATAGAAAAGAAACCCAGCCAGTGCCCTCTGCCCTAATGAACCGTGGATTTCCCTGAGGAGAGCACAGTACGTACATACAGCAAGAAAGCTGCCAACGGAACCCCCCACTGCATGCCCTCCACTGAGGAGGCGCTGACTGCAGAAACACTGAAAATGAGCAGGTGTGCTGGAGGAGATCACGACTTTCCCAGTGGAAGTGGACTTGAGCCTGGACTCATGATAAAAGAGGGGTAACATTCAGAGTGGTGGGGGAAGGCAGGGAATTCCAGGCAGAGGGTTAAGGATGGGAAAAGAGCGAGCAGGTCAGCAGGTGGGAACATGAGAAGTGGGGTTCGGGAGGGAGGGCGAACTTCATTGATAAGAGCCCAACGCACCATACCCTCTAGTTTGGAATTGATGGAAAATTGGGGCGGGGCGACTTTTTTACCTCTTGAGCCAGGGAATATGAGGAAGGCAGGATTTGTATACATGACTATGAAGGATTGGTATCTGATAGGCTGGGAGGAGAGCAGCTGGAGACAAGGAGACCAGTAGGTTAGGAAGCTGTTACAACAGTGGAGGCCTAAGCCAGCAGCACTGAAGACAGAAGGCTTAGGCTGGGCCACATCGGGAGAGAACATGGGCACAGCTGGGGAGAAACAGAGACCCCAAGACTTGAGCCTGCGGGAGCTGGAAGTATCTGTGCATATTGTGTTGTATTTGTAGAGATGTGTCTCCAAGGGTGTGTGTCTCTGTGGGTGAAACCATGTGTTTTAGAATGTTTGTATCAGGGAAGGAAGTCAAATTTGAACTAATACGAACCATCAGCACTCACCCTTAGCTTCTTTCTCAGTGACAACAGGATAATCAAATCCATTTTTTAAAATTAATCCACACAAGAGCCCTCACATTAGGAAGGGAGGGGAAGATGAAATCTTGGAGAAGGCCAGAGACTTGCCTAAGGTCACCGAGATAGCTGGATCAGGGGGACATTACCACAGCTTCCCACCTTGCAGCCCAGAGAGCCCTTCCCGCTGTTGTTGAGCTTCATCCATGTCAGGGTCACTCCTGTAGGAATCCTGCCTTTTGATGCATCTTCTAGATGAGCAGTCTTTTCCCACCCAGCGGAGGGTGGCAAAAATAGCCACCCGGAGCCATTACCTAAATTGGCCCCTTGAAGACCCATTTATTGCGGGGATAGGAAAGCACATTTCCTTTCCATTCCCACCCTATATCGTGAAATATACTGATGCTTGGGCACATGGAAAACCATTATGTCTCTCCCCCACTATATACTGCTCTTTGACGGATACGTGTTTTTATTTTATTCACCCAGGCAACATTCAAAGTCAGAAGCAGATGTGCAACTTGAAAGGTTTTATTTCCTAACTACCGACAGCTTTAACAGACTGAACATCTGCCGCTCCCGCCGCCCGGGCGAGGAAAGGGGGCGTCGGGGTCGACTTCCCAGGGCGAGAAGCCCCTTGCCACGCTCCGCCCTCACTGGCCCTTCTTGTGGGCGTTCTTGATGATGGCGTTTCTGAACAGCGTCACCAGGGGCGTCTGGCTCTTCTCGGAGGTCATGAAGCCACCGTAGCGCTTGCCCTTGGGCGGGCTGCCCCAGCGGAAGTGCTCCATCTTATAGGGCCCCCCGTCCTCCTTCGCCACCGCCTCGGCCCCGGCCTCTGCCACCAGGCCGTACTGCAGGCCGGCCCGGGCCGCCGCGCCCTCCGCCGGGCGCTCGGGGCTCAGCGCCGGCTCGCGCCGCGCCCCCGCCTGCTCCCTCTTGAACTCGAGCGGGAAGGCCTCGGCCGACTCGTCCTCGGCGCCGTTGGGGTACACTTTCACCGGGCGCCGCTTCTTGCCCACCGGCTTGCCCCAGCGGAAGTGCTCCATGGAGTAGGAGCGCTTGCCCTCGCGCGGGCCCGGCTCGACGCCATCGCCCGCGGCCGCCACCTCCTCCTCCCGCTTCTGGCCCGCGCCCGCCCAGCGGCTGCCGTTTGGGCGGCCGAAGCGGTCCCAGCGGAAGTGGCCCGTGACGTACTTCCGGGGGTTCTCGGTCTGGGGCTGCGCCTCGCCGTTGCCTGGGAACGCAGGCGTCTCCGCCGAGAGGTCGGGCTGGCAGGCCCGGAGGCAGGCCTGCTGGAGGGCAGAGCGCGTGAGCGCACCTCGCGCCGCTCGGCCCCGCACCCACGCTCGGCCGGGGCTCCCCTCGCCACGGGACGGGCTCCCTGTGCAATGGCCGCCCCGCCGGGGACGCCTCCCCACCTGTCCACCTGGCACCCACGGACAGCTGAGACGGAGCTTGGACACCGTCTCTTGTGCCTTAGAACTCCTGCCTGGCAACCACAACACACCCCCCGTTCCCTCGGTGGTTTCCTGGTCCCATAGCTTTTGTGAGCAGGATCAACATCTTACCGTTATATGCCTCATATTTAGGAATTGATCAATGGCAGGTGGGTGGTAGTTGTTAGCACTCAGTAAATATTGAATAAATAAATATGGTTCAGTACGAATCTGGGTGGGGCATAGGACGGAAATTAGGGGGAGAATATCCCCAAGTGGGAAAAGTAGAAATTTGACTCCTGCGGCCTGTATTTTCAGTAATGCCTCAGCCGTACCCCAGTGATCTGCAAACCTACCTCATGCCCTACCCCAGCCACCTCCTCCTACCATGCCACGACAGTTTCCCACACCCATCTGGCACTTTCTCTGGTTCTATCAAGTATTCTGAGCTGATCCTGTGCTTTCTCCAGTGAGCTTTGGAAGGGGTGGTTCACATCCCTGTCGCCTCATTCCGATTGGAGGGAGGGCTAGAAAGCCAGGATTATTTCCCTTGCACTGGTCATGGAGCCCCTGTCTCTGCTCTCTGTAACCAGACAAGTTGACTGTGGAACACCGTTCCTTAGGAAAATGACCAATGGCCTGTAGGCTTGAGTTTTCAGTTCCTCAGGACTGCAAAGGAGTCAAACAGATGGCTCCCACCCACTCTGCTGAGTTGCAAATCCACGCTTCATGGATTTGGAATTATAACACTGCAGAACATTAACAGGAAAATAAAAACAGCCTCATACTCCTTTCCCCTGGACACCTGAAACAGGAGGCTCAGAGTGGTGAAAGGCCCTTGGTAAGGCTCTACAGCTCACTGGTGACAGGACTGAGACTAGAGCCCATGGGTTCTGACCGTGAACAGTGCCCCCTCCCCAGTGAGCCCTCCACTGGAGAGGCTGTGCGGCGGGCATCTCCAATCATGAGTCTCTGATCTGGAACCCTCAGAGTTCCCGGGGCTCTTTCTTTCTATTTTCTATTCTACATGCAACCTGCTCTGCGTTTTTGAGAAAGTCTCTCTCTTACCTTAACTCAGCTTCTCCTTTGACAAAACACACAGAATGTAATGACATGCATTCTACCCTCACCAGGCAGGTGCTGGCAGCAGGATGGAACTCAGTCACTGACGCCAGCAGTGTGTTTTGCAGTCCTTGACATTCTGTCATTTCTCATTTATGCCTTCCAAACACACACACACACACACACACACACACACACACACACACCCTGTGGTGACCTGGAGGGAATTCCAGCCTGGCACAAAGGACCTTTACATGTTTCTGGCAAGGCTGCAGGTCAGTCTTCCAAAAGAAGCATGAGACATTTGGCACCAGTTAGAGGAAAATTGCAATGGCTTCTGGGTATTCTTTCTCCCGCTAGAGATGATTTGCCATACTACCCAGCTGGCTTTGTAACTGGTAGTAGATAGAAAGGGGAGAAAAATGGAATGAAATGGCAAATGATATGAGGTTATTTTAAAAGGAATAATTTGGGAGCTAAAAGATTGGAAATGTAGGCTCAACTGAGAAGCAACTATTGTTATTACTATTATTAGTATTAGTATTATTTTAATGGCACTATCTCTAAACAGCTGCTTCTTCCCCTCGTTGGTCCCAGGCTGAGTTCACCGTGGGGGTCTATTCCTGACCTGAGCTTACCCATATCTCTGGGAATGAATTTTCTCTCACCCATAGCACTTTCTTTTGCGCCGTCCCAGCCCCAGCCCCAGCCCCAGTTCCATCTGATTCCCAGACCAACGTGATGGCTGTGGCCCACGTACCAGCAAGTTACTCTCCGTGGTGAGGTCCTGACACTGGCTGCTCTCCAGACACCAGCCACGCACTTCCATGGAAGCCTGAAGCAACAAGGCAAACAGGAGGGCCCCCGAGCGGCTGCAGCACGATCTCGGCATCTTCCAGGCAGGCTGGGGCTCTGCAGAGGCAAACAGGATTGGTGGGACCCCTGCAAGGAGCAGAACAATGTTGGCCACTCACCAGGAAGGACCGGGAGCCAACATTAACAACACAATCACCTGTGGAGCGCAAGGCTTTTTGAGGACAGCAGCAATTCAAGGAGAAGGGTGGTGTGCAGGGCGGTGGTGTGAGTTGCGCTACAAAGGAGGGGAATAGGACCTGGGCAAACCACGTGCAATTTCCCCTTTATCTCCTAGTAAAAATCAGACCCTAAAGAACGTTAGGACCGGAAGCTATTTTAGGGGTCATTTGGTTTAGCCTCTTATTTGAGAGATGGGGAAACCAAGGCCCAGAGAGAGACAATAACTTGAGTGTTCATGACAAGGCAAGGCTAAGTTCTCCTGTTTCTAGCACAGAGCTTTCGTATTTCACCACCTCCATGAAGCTGTAGTTCTAACACTTTAGATCCAAGGAGTAACTTGGAATACACGAGGACTCTGAAACTTCTGCTCCAGGAGGTCTCTTCCCCTCCTCCTCCACCAAGATCTTACCGTTCCTCAAAAGTTCTATTTCCTGTGAATAGTAGGTTTGTGTAAAGGCAAATAAAACCTCTGGCCAATTTAGCCAAAACTGCAGCCAACCCAATTTGCCATCCTGTACACAGATCACTCCAGTGATCACGATTTCCATACCCCTGTGACTTTGGAGAGATTGATTGTAAAAGCAACCCCAGTTCTTTTAAAAGTGAGTCATCTTCTGAACACATTATATATCAGATCTCATGATCTCTGATTCTCTCAAATACAGTCAGAAACAGCTGTATTTGAAGATGCTGTAGGTGTAGACGGGAAAGAGATGGACACACAGCAGAAAAGAATGACCTCCCAAGGTGGACACCTACCAAAGACACTTTCAAGTACCACACTGCAGATGCTGAGGTCAAGAGGTCAGGTTATATGATGCCGCCAGATGTTGCCTTTTGCCCCGCTTTTCCCAGCTCCCATGCTGCCAAGTCCCTCCTCACCCAGGGCGGCCCCCTGAAGTGGCCCCAAGTTCTGTCATCAGCTCACCACCAACCCCACAATCATTTTGTATTTCAGAAGATCTTCTCAACCAGCTGTGAGGAAGAAACATAATTAGATAAGAAAAGTAATTCACATTAAAGGTGAGGATGAATAATTGTCTCTCCTAATGGGCGTTTGAATTTTCAAATGTTTGCCTAAAAGAAGCCTCTCATTTGTGGAAGCGTGGGCCAGATCTTTCTCATAGGAGAGCCTTTGGAAGTGGAAGTTCTCTCCCGCTCTCATTGTCTACTGCAGGGAGCCGCTTCCTTCGCTCCACCCTACCCCTACTGATTTCCCCCAAGGCTGAGCCGGCTCAGGGCTCCCTTCTGAATGGCGGCCAGGTACCGTCTGCATGTTTTCAGGTCAGCCATTAGATGGCGCTGGCAGCCAGTGAGCCGGCCCGACAACATCCCAGGCAACTGGCAGAGCATTGGTCAATCTGATGTCCAGTAGTGACCAGGGACAGGCTGCTTCTGTTGTGACCTTTTGATGCTCCAGTCCAAGTGTGAAGCGTGAACTTGGTGGACAAGGCAATTCATACGAAAGCCCTGAGACCACACAACACACCTGAGTCATAAAATTGCCGAGATATACATTAGAAGCACAGAAATGATAATCATATATCACTGTGGCAAGTGTGAGATAACATTAGTAGAGAAAGAAGTAAAATCATACAGGTTTGACAATTTCCTCAACTGACTTCAAGTGTCCTCAAATCTGGCCACTCTGGAGTGATTTCCAATTTCTAAAACCCTGCCCCACAATTTCAGGCCCCCTGGAACACATTTCCTTGCCTTCCGCCCTCTGGCCATGCTGCACACATGTTCACTGTCCCACCTCCCACCCTCTCAGCGCTCCAGTCTACTGCTCAGGAGTTACGTTGCTTCCCGAAAGCAATTTGTCTTCCATTTGCTTGTGTGTAGTTTTTATTTTTCTACAATGAATAAGCATTGCCTTGTGCTGTTTTCTTTTAAGCAATATAGTAACAGGGAAATGTCAAATATTGTGCTTTTTGTAAATAGGGAGAGTGTTCTGAAAACCTTGTAAAAATAAATAGAAGTCTGTATTTTGTTCATCTTGACATTAGCTTTATAATAGAACTACACTTATTAGAACTTCATACTCGCAGGTGAATTCTCTGTGAGCCAAACAGGACATTTTGTGTTTCTCTAAAATTGCACCCTGGCCACGCCCTTCTGTAAAGATCAGAGGAGTAGAGGTGCCGATTTTGTCCTTGTACCAAGATGCACATGCATCAAGTCCCAAAACAGAAGTGTCAACAAATGAATTGAGTCGCTACATAAGCCATAATCCGAACATATCTTAACAACTGATGAAACAAGTACACACTTTTACTTTCCTTGGTCCCTTCCAGCCATTCTATGAGAACAACCACCTCTCCAAAAGTCCTGCAGGCTCTACCTCCTTCACTGGGAACCGCCCTTGTCTGAGCCTCCGTCAGCCCAAGCGGCTACTTGCGCCCTGAAATCTAGGATCTGAGGGCAGAAGGTCCACTCTGCGGGCCTGTTGAGCGCACCAGCAGGGTGGTTCAGGACCTCGGACAGTTCCTCCCCCGGCTACCTCTTCCAAACCCAGCTGGGTGGTGTAGAATAGACAGAGTTATTATCACAGGGCAGTCTCAGCCCCGCCGGGTGCGCGAAGTCGGGCAGAAAAACGAGGATTCGGGGGTCTGGGTCCAAAAAGTCTGAAATGCGGGGAGTTGGTTGTGACTTTTAACTTTTTCTCTCCTAACCCCCTTGTCAACGTTAATTTGTGCTAGAGTAGATGGTATCTTGTAAGCGACATCTACCCGGAAGATCAGGAGGAAGAGGAGCCTTAAGACAGGGCTCTGAGGCATCTCCCCAAAAGGCGGTAAAGGTCTCGGGGTTCTCGCAGCCCGACTTCTCGGGGCAGACGCGGTCGCCAGCTCCGGAAGGCACCGCTCCTTGTCGCAGCCGCTCTCCCGCCGTCCCGAGGCGGGCCCTCGCCGCTCAGCTGCCGGCGGCTTCCCACGCCGCACTAGTGCGGAAAGTTGGCAAAGGACACGGGATTGCGGGCGAGAGCGCCTCGAGGTCCGGGGCAGGGGGTCCGGGGCAGGGCTGAGGTGCCGCTCCGCGGCGCCCTTACCTGTTGCGAAGAGGCTGCTCTCTGGGCGACTCCCGCTGCACCGGAGCGAGGACGATCGGCGGCCTCTCTCGAGGGGTCACTTTTCTTCCGTTCTTTCTTCTCCTCCCCGCCTAGTCCCGACCGCGCTCCTCGCTCCTTTTATACGGGGCTCACCGGAGTGGGCGCTGGATGTGAACTTCCCGGTAGGCCAGCGTAACAAGCAACTCCCCCGTCCATGGCAAGGGGGGGCGCGGGCCGCGGGAGGGGGGTTTCCAGGGAGAGGCTGAGCGCAAGGGCAGACGTGCAGGGAAAGGGGGCTGATCTCTGCCCCCGGAGGCTGGAATTAACACTGTCCCGCAGAAGGACGCACCTGGCAGCTGTCAGGAAAAAACTTAATTAAGGACGGTGTTGGGTCTCTAGTTGGGACGAGCAGGCGGCTTAGCACCCCGGTGTGGGGCGCGCCCGCTGAGGTCGTTGAGGAGAGGGTGTGCGTGCTTTGACTGGCATCTGCCTCGTTCGCATTTGCAGGTAAATATGACCGCAATGAGAGGACGCCAGGAATACCTCACATTTCCCCAGCATTTGGAAACTGATGTTACCAGAGATTACAATCTCTTTTTCCAGGGGGTGGGGTAGGGGTGGGGGCAATAACAGAGAAGGTCAGGAGTCACCTGAGGTCCAGGACAGGTTGCTTTCTTGGGGTGTGAAAGGGGGTTGCGCTAGCCCAGGGCAGACGACTCCTGTACCCCAAACCCCAAGGAGAAGGTGCTGTTAACCTTAGATTATTCATGGAGGGGGAAGAATGCTCTTTGAAGAGCAGCTGAAGTGCTTTCCTTGTGGCCTCTGAGGTCTCCTCAAGCGGTGAGCTGGCAGAGTGGTCTGGGGTGCTCAGCCCTCTCCAAGCCTGGCGTTAGAGCTCTGGCTCTGCTCTAGTCCCAGATGCCATGTCAGGGAGGGGAACACAGCAGTCAGCCTCAGTGGAAGAAACTCTAACTGAACCCTATGCATTACTGAGATGTGTTCTGTTTCACCTCCAAACATTTGGGGATTTTCTAAGTGTATTGTGAAACCAATTTTTAGCCTACGTCTCCTGCAGTCAGAAAACATGCTCTATTTTATTTCAGCCCTTTGAAACTGGGGGCAGGGGGCTGCTTAATGGATGGACACGTGGTCCATTTTGATGAGCGCTTCATGTGCACTTCAAAAGAATATGTATCCTGTGGTTGCTCAAATATTCTACATCCTTCCTGTGTCTATATCTTTTCTAATTATTTGTCATCTTATTCTATTAATTACTGATCGAAGTATGTTTTTAACATCTCCCCATTATTTTTGTGGATTTATCTATTTATTCCTTTGGTCCTAGCATAGAAACAACTCTTTCTAGAAATGTAATGGTGAATGGGGGGCAGTGGCGGAGGGTAATAGAGGGTGAAGGGTAAAGATGGCAGAAGGCACCAGACAAGTTTGCACGCTGACGGGAATCATTCGGTAGAGGGGGAAACTGATGTTGCAGGTAAGTGTGGGGAAAACCAAATAATCCAAGCCGTAAGTAGAAGCGGAGCCAGAGGAAAAGCCCGGCCTCCAATCGTGGGGGGGCTTCCCCTTCCATAACAGCAGCCAAGGGGGAGGTGCAGACACAGACCCTAGGACAAACCATGGGGGATGGTGGGCTCTGTCTGTACCAAAGCCTTTACCTTTTAACCCAGCATTTCCTGGGCATTACCCTGAGGAAATTTCCTGGCAGTTATACTAAATGCTGTTCGGAACTATTCATACAACATTGTTTATAGGAGCAATAAACTGACATTAAAATAAACATTTATAGTAAAGTATAATAATAAAAATTATGGTAAAGCTATACAATGAAGCACTCTGAAGCCATTCAAAATAATGCAGATATTAAATTTCTAGCCATAAAACAAATGACCACTATATGCTGTTAAGTGGAGGAAATCCGATGATATAATAGATGGAAACACAGATAGTGCGGGAGATAGAAATAGAGATAAAATGGGTATCACAAATCACCCCCAACATTTAATGGTCTGAAACAACAACATTCATTTTGATCACAAACCTGCAGGACGGTCAGGGCCAGGCAGAGCCCACATGTCCCTACCCAGCTTGGCCTCAGCCCGGCCAGCTCACAGGTTGAATGTATAATAACCTCAAGCTAGCCACTCTCATAACCGGCTCTTGGACTGGGAAGACTCAAACAGCTGCAGGTAAGAGGAGCTGGGGCTCCTCAGGCACCCGACTCTATTTCCGTGCAGCCTCCCAGGTGACGTCTTCAGCATGCAGCTTTGGAGGCGCTGGACTTACACACAGGCTCAGGCCGCCCAAGTTTGCAGGTACGGGTGATTTGCCCTGCCTTGTAGAGCGGGTGGGTGGTCAGCAAGGGCTTCCCAGAGAAGGGGATGCTGAGTTGGGCTGAACCTTGATACGAGAGGCCACCAGGATAAAGAGAGGAAAGGCCTTCCAAGCAGAGGGAACAGCATATGAGAAGGGCTCAAAGCAGAAGAAATCCTGTATGTTGACACGTGCACGTGGTGGAGGGAGACAGAGAAGGCTGGAAACAGTCAAAGTGGGAGGCCCTTCAGGGTTGAGTCAGAGGAGCAACAGGACCCGATTTCTATGGCAGTGAGGTGGGTGATCAGAGGGGGGGGCAGCCCGAGACAGCAGCGGGTGACCAGAAGCCCAGTGCCCGGCTGCAAGGCCTGGAGGCTAGTCCAGCCAGTAGGAATAGTGAGAGGAAGATGAGGCGGAGGCAGGTTCGTGAAACGCTACAGAGGCTGCGTCAGAAAGTGGGAAGGGGTCACGGACACTCCCCTGTCCGAGACTGTTGTGGCTGCGTGGGTGGCACAGCTCCAGAGCCAGGTGGCCTGGTCTTAAACCCACCTGACCACCGCCTAGCTGTGTGACTGCAAGCAAATTCCCAACTTCTCTGTATCTAGCCGTCCCATCTTTGAAATTAGGGACATGATTGCACCAACCCATGTGGCTGTCATATGGATGAACTTATGTAATACCTATAAAGTCTGAGAGCAGAGCCCGCCCTCCAGTTAGTCCTGTAGAGTATTAACCCTTATCCTTATTATCACAGAAGTGCTGGCCCCAAGAGAGCCCAGCCTAGAGTAAAAGGAATGTAGGAAGGAAGGAAGGAGGGAAGGAAGGAAGGAAGGAAGGAAGGAAGGAAGGAAGGAAGGAAGGAGGGAAGGAAGGAAGGAGGGAAGGGAGGTGGGGAGAAAGAGAGGGAAGGACGGAAAAAGGCAAGAAGGGGAAAAGAGAGAGGGAGTAAGAAGGGAAGGAGGAAAGGAAGTGGGGAAAGAAGGAAGGAGACAGGGGCAGACACGGGTTGCTGGGCAGGGGAGCCGATAAGTTCATCTGGAGACCTTGAGTGTGAGGATTTCTGGGGCCAGGATGGTACACTTACACCTGGCTGCGAGCATCGGGCCCAGGTTGCTCTCGTCATCCCTGCTTTTCACCTTTGAGGGTTTAATTGGAAAAGCGATGTCACCAAGGTGTGAGTGCGTCACAATGACAGGTGTAGGGGCAGCCTTCTGCGCAGGGGAGAAGGAGGAGCTGGTAGGACAGCCACAAGGTTGGGGTGGCTGAGAGCCCAATGTGTGGGGGAAGGCCACAGGGAGGTGCCTTGCCCTCAGCCTCCAGGCACTGGGGTCAGGTGATAGGGGACATTTCACTGGAAGAAGAGAAGACTTAGGGACGAGGTTGCCCTATGCCTGCATTTGGCTGGCTGTGCTGGAACCAACACCAACTCTGGCCTTGCCAGTCAGAGAAAGGGATGGGCAGGAAGGCCCCCCAGCTCCATCCTGGCCCGCCCTTCTTCACCCCCTCTCCAAGTGTCCACGGACCAGCCAGAGGCTGCCCGCCCTGACAAGTCAGAAAAACTGTCCCTTCGCAGGGCTCCTGGGGCCAGCTGCAGCCTCCGTAGCCCCCGTCAGAGGGAGCGCTCCATTCCTGCTGTTGTCTGGGTCAGAGTGGCCTCAGGCCTGCTCAGCGAGTGTCCCTTGTCTGCAAAGGTACAGTTCCCATAGTCGAAGTATGAAAAGTTGCTGGCAAGATATGATACAGAATTGATGCTCAAGAAATATTTGTAGAGGGTGGGCAGGGGTGAATGAGGAAGGGAGCCCCTCCTAAGTCTCGGTTTGCAGAAGCTCAGGATTCTCTGAAATTCCCTCCAAACTTCCTGCGTTGGATATATGGACCCAAAACAGAGAGGTGGGCCCCTGTCGACACTGTGTGTGAATTAGAAATAGCCCAGCATCTGCCCCTTTGTGTATGTGTAGTGGGATGGCCGGATGAGATAGGCTGCAGGTCAGGCCTCCCTAGTCGCCACAGCCCAGGAACCAGGGACAGCTTTGGGGTGGCTCTGGCTCCCCACGACCCCCACCGAAGTCACTGATGCCTTCTTGCCTTCCAGTCACCTCCCTTTCAGAGGTAAGGAGGGAGGGCACCATGCCATCCCACAGGCAGGCACAGGGCTGCTCCCTGCCCAGTGCACTGCAGGTGCTGAGGAGGGGCTGCCTGCAAGAGCAGAGCAGATGGGGAGCTTCCGGGGGACAGGACAGGGACCCAGTCCCAGGCAGACCAGCCCTACTGGCAGAGAGCAGGGTCCCAGGGAAGCATACAGAGGGGCAGATGGGGGGACCAGAGCTTTGGGCAGGCGCTTTCTGCCCCAGGAGTGGAGGAGGGAATAAAGGGCGAGGTAGGGAGAGAGACGGGGAGAAGAAGCAGCACGCTGAGGGACCTCTGGGAGGAAGGGCCAGAAAAGGACCACGGCCAGGCCTTGGGGTCTGCCTGGCCGCTGGGGAGAGAGGGAGAGAGGGAGAGAGAGGAGAGTTGGGTAGGATTTAGGCATGGGGCTGGGGAACAGACTGGGAGGGCTAGAAAGGGCGGGGACAGGGTCGGGGTGGGAATCGCTGAGACCTGTTGACATTGAAGCAGCCATTGTTCAGTCTGCTCTCTGCCCAGTGCCAGGCCCCCAGCAGGCGCTCACACAGTGACACCTGAGATTTCATGCCCCACGAAGAGGGAAACCGTTGCTGGGTTTAAGCAGGGGGTGACGGGATCCTTTAAAAGATGGCTCTGGCTATCGTCTGGAGAGCCAATCAGAGGGCCCACACTCAACAGCCTCTGTTGGGAACCGGCGGCAGTAGGACTTGGAGCAGACGTGGGAGCGAAGCAAAGGGAGGGCTTCAAAGCGGTTCTGGATTTCTGGTCTGAGCAGCTGGACAGTGGGCTGTGCCATTTAGAGACACACGGAAAGACTGAGGGGCTCCCAGGTTTGGAGAGGAAACCGTGAGCTCTGTGACCTTGGGCAAGTTACTTAGCCTCTCTGAGTTTCTCTAGGACACTCGGAACCCCAGCTCACACTGTTTACCAAGAGGATTCTTGCAAGGCTCACCAGCAGGTGTGAGAAACCCTAACTACCACTAGAGTCTTGTCAATAGAAACACTAAGGATTCCTCTGAGAGGGGACTGATGGGGTTGGGGCGGGGCGGGAGGAGGGTAGAAGTACAATTCGTCTGCCAAAAAGGACCCTGAAGCCCAAAGCGCTGCCGAGGAGAAGGCCCGGGCGCCCCCGCCGGCCCAGGAAAGGGGGTGCCGCCGTCCACCTGTGACGCAGGCTGAGCCGTGGCTCCTTTCACCAGCTCCCCATTCAGCGCCGCAGCTGGGCCCCATTCGCTGACCTTCGGCTTGACCCCAAGGGCAAAGAGGAATCAATTTGTGCAAAGAATTAGAATAAAAGCGATTTCAATTGACCTTTCAATGGGGTTTTAATTTGCTTTCTTGCAACCAAAGGGGCCTCATGAAGAGACCCTTGAGACTGCTTTTATCCACTAAGCTAATGTGTGCATTAGTGCAACTGCCTGGGCCTCATCTGGACCAGGGCAGAGCGGGGAGGGCCAGAGAGGCCCCAGAGTCCACGCCCCTCCCAGGATTCCATCCGCAGCCTCTTAGGGTCTGCAGTGGAGTCAAGAGCAGAAGAAGAAGCCGTGGGGTGGAGAAGACGTGGGGGCCAGGCCGGCTCTGTTGCTAGATGGCCTTGGGACCTGGGCTGGCACCCTTGCCTGGGACCGAGACCCTGGCCCTCAGTCTCCTCATCTGAGCATTGGCAGGGAGGGCATTTGTGGACCAGATGGTCTCCCGGTCCCTTTTGAGCCTGATTGTCTATGTTGTTCAGCTCAGATCTCGAGCCGAACTCTATGGCAGAGTGTACAGCTTAGAGTGTGGCTCAGCCTGTGTGTGGTGCCATGGAGCTAAGCTCTGTCCCTGCTCCCTTGGGACACCTTGTTTTACTCTAAACTCCTGCTCCAGTCCCCTCACATGGGCCATCAGTTCTCTGTTCTTTCCACTCCAGTTCCCTGAGGAAGCCCACGGGCTCACTTCATGAATTACCTTTTCTTCTATGGGCAGCTGCAGGGCTCAGGTGGCCTGTGAATGGCCAGCACCCTGCAAAGAGCCCGCTGCAACTGCTTCTCTTCGTGGGGCCAATTTCAGCGTGACACCCTGGAACAGATGCCTGTGAGTTTGTATTTACAGGTCTCTGTTAAAAATGTCAGATTCTCGTCCTGGCCAGTGTTGGTTGGAGCATCGTCCCGTACATCAAAAGGTTGGGGGTTCGATTCCCAGTCAGGGCACATACCTAGGTTGCTCATTCGATCCTGGGTGGGGGAGTGTATGGGAGGCAACCAATTTATGTTTCTCACATTGTTGCTTCTCTCTCTCTCGCTCTCTCTCAAATAAAAAACATATAAAAAAAAAAAAAAAAGAAAAGAAAGCTAGGTTCCCTTCCCCTGCATTCTATACATGGGTGTGAGGGCACGTGGAACCACGTGTGTTCTTTCAAAACCACTCCCTTATCCTAATTCCCTTCTTCAGAGTGAGAGCTTGTTCCTATGCAGTCAGAGTGGACTTCCTGGGGCTGAGGTCTTGCCAAAGATGTCACAGACATTAAGGATACACCAGGCTCTCTTATGTGATGTCCCTGCAGCTGCTCAGTCCAGGCAGAGCCCAGGCACCAGCAGCCATCGTTCTCATGCGGTGGTAGTCATAATGTCCTTTTGTGGGGAAATGCCTTTGTTAGGGCCTCCGGCATGGCAGCTGCTTTTCCAGAAGAATGCAAGTTCTCCAGGTGGGATTGAGACAGGGAGCGTGACGTGGTAGCCAGAAAGAACTGATAATGTACATCCATTAGTGTATCACCGGAGCGGCATTCAGGAGCCCCGGAACCGTCCTCCCCTCTCCAGACCCAACAATGGCTGTGTGGAGGGGGTTTGAAGTGGCCTTTTTACTGAGCACTTAGCTCAGTTGCTATCTCCAAGCCCCACCCGTTGGGTGCCCATCTTCCATTTTCATGCCCTGCTCAAAGGCATGGAGCAGCCAGGGCAGTGAATTCAATCAGCCAGCCTGAGGCCAGAGAGCCCACGCCTGCCCACAAGCCCCATTGCCCTGGGAGAGTGACGCTGGGCCCAGGCAGAGCCAGTGCACAGTGACCTGCTCTGCAGCAGCTCTGAGAACCAATTTCTCGGCATTTGCACCCAAACTTGTGCACTCGTGTGTGTGTGTGTGTGTGTGTGTGTGTGTGTATGAGATATGTGAGCAGTGCAAGGACTTCTGAAAGGTAGTTTGATAATGGTTTTCTAACAAACTGGCCAAAACCCTTCAAAGCATCCCCTGGACAGTTGTCCTTGGTGTCTGTGTGGGGTCAGGCTTAAGCCTTTGGCAGAGCCCTCTGGGAAAGCTGCCTCTAGGGCCCGTTTCTAAGTCACTGAGAAGGCCAGTCTTCTGACTCCAGAGTCACTTTTTTTTTTTAATGTAACAATTATGTTCCTGTTATTTCTCCTTTATGCTATAGTTAGGTCTTGAATTTTTGAATTCTTTTTTCTATCCATGGTGGGTATGGGAAGGTGATGTTATCTATGAATTTCATTTTAAGATAGTAAGTAAAATCTTACAGAAGATTTGCTGCTGGAGGGAATGGAAAATAATTCAGCTGCTTTGGAGAATAGTTTTCAGTTCCTCAAAAAGTTAAATGTTGCTAGAAAGAGAACAACAGGCCCAAAATGGAGTCACTGATGCTAAGCTCCACCAAAACTGGAAGGTAACTTAGAGTTTCAGTTCCCTCAGAAATGGAATGTTAATTCAGTCAATTAGAAATCACTGGTCAGCACTGGAGAGGTCATCTATCCGACGGACCCCTGCCGTCCCCTAAAGGAAAAGGACTTTGCAAGAACCAACCAATTTTTTTCTTAATACAATTTCCTCGTTCCTGCTCCTTTTTGCCTGTAAAAAGTCTTTCACTTTGTATAGCTCCTCAAGGCTCAGTTTTATCTGCTGGACTGGATGCTGCCCAATTCAAATAGATTTCTGCTCAGATAAACTCTTAAATTTTTAATATGCCTCAGTTTGTCTTTTAACAACATAAAGTTACCATGTGACCCAGCAATTCTATTCCAGGCATATACCTCAAAACTTACACACGAATGTCCAGAGCAGCTTTATTCCTGATAGCCAGAGTGGAAACAAACCAAATGCCTGTTAACTGTTGAATAAATGAACATAACGTGGCATGGCTACCCAGTGGACTATTATTCAACCATAAAAAGAAACTAAGTACTGACAAATGGATATTAAAAACATTATGCTACTCAGAAGAAGCCAGACACAAAAACTACATACTCCATGATTCCATTTTGTAAAATGCCCAGAACAGGCAAGTCCACAAAGACAGAAAGTAGATCAGTGATGGCCAGGGGATGGGGGGTTGGGGGAAATGAGGAGTCCATGGGTACAAGGTTTTCTTTTGCAAATGATGAAAATGTTCTTAAGTTGTGGAATATAATAAAAAACACTTCATCGTACATGTTAAATGGGCAAATTGTATGGTACTTGAGTTATATCTCAATAAAACTGTTGTTTAAAAAGGGGTGACTTGTTGAGAGAAAGGGAAGTAGCTACAGAGAAAGCCCCATGTTGTCTTTCAACATAACTGTCAAGGAGAGAGCCCTCTAGATGTGAAACTGTGAAAACCCACCCTGCCTATGTTACCCTTTTGTGTAAGGAAAACCACCCCGTTTTTCCCTCTTGTGCCTTTCTTCACTCTGACCTGTCTGGTCACCAAATGTGACCAAGTGATTCACAATACCAGCAGGGTGTCCTACAATTTAACTTAATTCTGATGCCGTCCACCTGGAGATAGTGTCACATCACACAGACTAAGGGCTCAGTCCCACGGGGCTGCTGCCAGCCCCCTTCAGATGCCACCACAGGGAGCGGGTTTCCAGGTTAGCCACAACTTCTGTCAGATTTGGCTACAAATCGAAGGTTCCCGTGACCCCCTCCTCAGGTTCAGTTAATTTGCTAGAGCAGCTCGCAGAACTCAGAGAAACACTTAAGTTTACCAGTGCACGAAAGGACGTGGTAAAGGATGCAGATGAACAGCCAGCTGAAGAGATGCATAGGGTGAGGTCTGGCGGGGTGGGGGTGGGGGGGGGCGGGTTCCAAGAACAGGAGCTCCTGGCCCAGCGGAGTCGGGGCTGGTCACCCTCCTTGGGCGGATGTGTTCACCAGCCTGGCAGCACTCCGAACCCCACACGGCTGGGATTTTACAGAAGCTTCCCCGCGGAGGCACGGGCAATTATTAACGCCGTTTCCATCCCCTCCCCCCTCTCTGGGGGATGGGGTGGGCTCGAAATTCCAAGCTTCTATTCATGGCCTTTCCAGTGATCAGCCCTCGCCCAGCAGCCCACCCAGGGTCACTTGAAAAGAGCAAAAGATGCTCCTAGTGCCCTCATCACTTAGCAGATCACAAGAAGCTTACGAGCAGTGCCAGGAACTGGGGGCAGAGACCAATATATATTTCCTCCCATGGGAAACTTCTATACTGGCCCAGGAAAACCCATTCCATCTAAAATGCAAAATAAAAATGGGATATATCCTAACCCCATAAGGAGTTATTACAGATGGGGTGGGTCCAGCAAGAGGTGAAAGAATGCTTATTGCAATAAAAAATGTATTAGGAAGAATGATGTTTCAGGGATACAGATTAAATTAGAAGAACTACAAGAACAAACATAAGAGAAAATAAACATAATTAAAAACATAGAAAAGGAATAAAGTGCAAAAAGACATAGGTAAAGAAAAATCAAAAGAAAAAAAAAAGAAAGAAAGAAAAGGCTTCTAGTGAAAATGGTAAATAAAGAAGACAGACAGAAAGATCGGGTGCGTATTGGAGGTCCTAGAAAAGAAAACCAAACCCATAGGACAAACACATATTTAAAACTACAATTCAGCAAGGGCTGGCATAGCTCAGTGGATTGAGCGCCCTCCTGCAAACCACAGTGTTGCTGGTTTGATTCCCCAGTCAGGGCACACGCCTGAGTTGTGGGCCAGGTCCCCAGTAGGGGGCGCTCGAGGGGTAACCACGCATTAATGTTTCTCTCCCTCCCTCTCTCTAAAAATAAATAAATAAACAATCTTTAAAACTACAATTCAAGGAAACGTTGCTGAAATACAGATATACATGCATGTTAACATTTACATTGAAAGGGCATTCCACAGCTTGAAAAATTGACTTAAAATGTTCAGTACCAACTAATATTCCAGCACAATCACTGGACTTTAATTATAACGAAAATATTCCTTGAGCATAGTGAAAAAAGTCCAAATCCATATAAATAAAAATAAAAGCAAAGGAATATCACATTGGCATTAGATTTCTTGTCAGCAATATTTTTCTTTTTCATTTCTTTTTTTTTTTTTCACTGTTCCAGTCAATGAAAGGGAAACTTTACAGGGACCCCAGAGTCATGGGATTCAGACAGGAGGCCGCCCTGTAGGCCAAGGAGATGTTAGAGGGACCTTATTTATTTAACCTTCTTCTTGTTACACAGATTGTTGGTGTGGCCACAGTTCTTGCAGCAGTTGACAGCACAGGGGTGCAGGTAGGTGTAACACTTGGGGCAGATCATCCTGTCGCAGTGGTACTTCTGGGTGAGCTGGCCAGGGAGAGCCCAATGATGCCACCCCACAGACGATGCACCAAGTGCAGGCGGGATGGACTCTTTCTGAATGTCGCAGTAAGAAAGAGTGCGGCCCTCCTCCGACTGTTTACCCGCAAAAGCCAGATGCTGCTGGGTGGGCGGGATGCCTTCCTTGTCTTGGATTTTAGCTTTGACATTCTCTGTGGTGTCACTGAGCTCACGAATGAGGGTAACGGTCTTGCCAGTCAGGGTCTCACAAAGACCATGTCTCCGTGCCTGCTGGGACGGCTGCTCCATCGCCTCCCAGAGGAGCTTGTCAGTAGTATTTTAACTGAAGCAACACTCTCAAGGAAAAGTGGGAGCCAAGGGTTTAATCTTTGGCCAAACCCTTCTTCAAGTGCAGAGGCCACGGACAGCCAGTTATGTTTGCACAGGAATCCAGCCCACACCAAATTTAAGGAAACTACAGAATTGGTTTGAAGCTTCAGCAGAAGTCTGGGGTGGAGGGTTAATATAACATGTAAGTAACAGACGGACTAAAATGGGAAGATGGGCAGAGGGAGACAAAACTACTAGTAAGTGTCAGAGGTTCTGAAAATGTCCAAATAATCCAACTGACTAACAAATGGGAGAATCGGAGAGGTGACATGCATAAAATAGAACACGGTCTGTGGGTGCCTCTGGTTAACAGAGGAAACCAAAATAAAATCGCATAAAACTGAAAAATCAAGGAGCAGATGTTTATTTCCAATTACAGAGATAAAAGCCTAGCAACAAATTAGAAAAAGAGAGAGAAGTGATTCACAGCTAATGTCAGTATGGCTCATATTAGGAAAACAAGATATAATACCTAAATAAGTAAAGAGCTAACTAAAGGTATTAAATAATAAAAAGTCTTTGTTGGTGATAATCGCTAGAATGATAATATACACCTTCCTAAACACCACAGAATGAGAAAAAATACTTCATCAATTGAAAAACTTACTGGGTATGTATAACATGTATTTATGTAATGTATGAAATATAAAGTAATATGACAAACCAAGACCAAATAAATATATTCATACATGTAAATAGCCTTGAGTCATTTTTAAAGAAAAATATTTTTAGACAGGTTTAAAAAATCCAATTCAGCCCTGACCAGTGTGGCTGGGTTGGGCATTGTCCTGCAAAGCCAAAGGCCGCCAGTTCTATTCCCAGTCAGGGCACATGCCTGGGTTGTGGGCATGGTCCCGTCGGTATACATGTGAAAGGCAACCAATCGATGTTTCTCTCCCTCTCTTTCTTCCTCCCCTCCTCTCTCTCTAAAAATAAATAAATAAAATCTTTTTAAAAATCCAATTCAGTGCTCTATAAAGAAACACACAAAAAGGGATGATTTTTGAGGAAGAGAGATTTTAAAAATTGTGGTAGTTTCATAGAATGGTGTACTACACAGCAATGAAAAGGAGTCCATGACTGACACATGCAACAATACGGATGAATCTCCAAAACATTATATTGCGTGAAAGAAGCCAGAAGAGTTCACGGCATGTGGCTTGTTTGTATCAAATCCTTCAACAGGCAAAATGCATCCAGGATGAGAGAAGTCGGGAGAGTGGTTGCCCCCAGGGATGGTGAGAGGGTGACTGGGAAGAGACACGAGGGACTGTATGGGACTCAGAAGATGTTCTGTGTCTAGATGGGATGCGGGTTGCACAGGTACACGCACCCGTCAAAGCTAACGAAAGGTGTGATCACCACACGTACAGTTCACTCTACCATTCCCCACTGTTAAGGAAGGGAAGGGTGGCCCTGTTTGCCCTCAAAGAGTCCGAATTCTGTAGCAGCCCGAGCAGACTACGGAGGCTCTGCCCACACATCCAGCCGCCCAAGTAGCACCTACCTTCCCTCTGTGGTAATGGGACCCCAGGGCTGCTAGTGGCCTGGCCTGAGGTGGTCACTAGAGGACACAACGTTTGGGGAGCAGTCTGCAGGCTCTGTCCCTCCCTGACAGAGCCATGGCCCCCGTTGGGCGGTTGCTGACTCTTTTCCACAGGCCCCAACCAGCAAGGGGACGGGGGCAGGGGGACGGAAACAAAAGGGGGTGGTCGAGTCTCCATCTTCTCGTTCTGCTTTTAAAAAGCTTGAGGAGCTGAGAGGGGAAGTGGTTTGTTGGGCACTGGGTTGAAGAGGGAGATTTCCCAGATGGCACCGGTGGGGAGAGGAGCTCGGGGAAGGGGAAGCTTTTAGCAGAGCCCCGGCTGCTCCCGCTGGCGGGGAGCCATTTGCCATTGTGCCCCCGCCTTCAGCCACCGCTCTCCAAGTGAAGAGGGTGGAAACAAAGGCCCCAGAGCCCAGTGACTCGCAGCCCCACATATGTTTTAGACACTAATGATGGCCAGGCCAGGATAATGGGATGTGAAGGTCACCTGGGAGGGAGGAAGGGAGGAGGGAGGCTGGAGGTGGGGGTACCTCTCAGAAGTTCTGGGAGAGGGGGGAACTGGGGTCTCTCCTTCACAACCAGACTCCCCTGATGCCCACTCAGGGGACCTGAGGGCCCTGCTTGGCCACCTGAAATGACAGACTCAGAACCCCAAGGTTCACACGTGGTTGGCAAGGTCGCACCCTTCAGTCGGGAGGATCAAGAACGCTCACCTGCCCTCAATCCTGAGTCTGGACAGAGCATGTAGCCTAGAGGGGTCAGCTGGGACCAGGGCCACGGGGGGTTTCTCTTACGCACACCCCACCCCCAGGGGACCAGGCAGGGCCCGCAAACACACGCGCGACACACGCATGAGAGGGCTGCTGCCAACAGGAGCACCCGGGCTTCTCTCGTTCAGATTGAATTCAGTTTCTCCCTGTTGCACAGAAATGTGGAACAGCAACATGGAAATGTGTTCACACTGTTATTGACAAACAGCAGGTGGTAAGTCAGTATCTATGGCATGATCTCGTTTTTGCTCTTTTAGAAGACAAGAGCCCAAGACCCTAAGGGAAGCACACCCTGTGCTGGCGATGCTGAGCCAGGGGGTGCTGGGGGTTTCTCTCTTCTTTTCGCTTCTCCCTATTTTCCAAATTTTCTACAATGAGTACATAGTCCTTTTGCAAAAAAATAAAATAAAATTTTTACTAGTAATAAGTTTTTTTAGTGAATAATACATACATAGAAACCTCCCTCTTTCACACCCTTTTGTGTTATCTGAAACTTGCACATCTGAAAACAGTCCTGAAGCGTGAAGGACGGGGCTTTGAGGGAACTGAGTTTGTGCAGCTGAGTGTCCCATCTCGTCATACTTTTGGACTTTGACACGTAGCTTCTCAGCCAAAAGCGCCTCAGTGAAAATGGGTCGCATCGTGAGAGAACGTGCGTGGTCATGAACTGGAAGCCGGCGCGACGCCAAGACAGAAGGGCCTGTCGCTGCCTTAAGACATCGTAAGCGGTGGGCATCTCTGAACCCTCAGGGGTCTGGGCAAGGACTGCTCTTTTGAAACAGTTTCAGAGATTTTACTTCAAGTTCACCTTGAAGAGAGGGTGCTAAATGGTGTCTGTCCTTCAAGGCTATAGGGGACACAGAGCCTCACTGAAGAGTGAAATTCCCAGTGGCTGGGAAGAGTGAAGCAAAGCAGGAGACCGTGTGTTTAGAGGCCAAGGTAGGGGTCAGAAAGACAGCCTGTTCCCCAATGGGCCGGAGGGCTAGTGCGCCCAGGGAGACCAAAACACTGGCCACGCCAACAAGGAGAGCATCAGAAACAAGGCACAGAATGAGGCCAACCCACCACCTGGGAAGTGGCTCAGGGGTCCTGGTCACCAAGTCCCACGCAGAACACGCAGGGGACACAAGTCAACGGCCAGACCATCTTCTCCCACGGTGCAGATCTGCAGAGACGTGTGGAACAGCAACATGGGACAGTGTGTTCACGCCCAGGGCCGGGAGGTGCTGCGAACCCAGCTCACATTCATGGCCCGGTCATGTAGACTGAGATCACTTTGCTGGGTGGCAATCTGGATTCGGGTATCCCTGTCATCAGCATGCCTGCCCTTCACCACAGCCATCCCATTTCTAGGTCTTTATCCTAAGAGAATGCATGGAAAGGTGCACAAAAATACATGTAAGAGGGCTTCTGTATTTGTAAAAGTTAAAAATGTGGGTGCAACATAAATATCTACCAGCTAGGGACAGGTTAATAAATCACGGTGCTTCCGTGCACTAGAGTGACTGGCAGCTCCAGGAAGGCGGAGCGTGTGTCTGTTCACCAACGCTATACCCCTAACACACGGGGCGGCATCCGGCACACAGTCGGCGTTTGTTCAGTGGAAGAAGGGACAAGTGAACAAACATAAAGGCTACGTTATGTAGCACTTTAGAAGAATGAGATTGAGGTCTGGTAGCACCAACATAGAAAGGCAGCCGCAACTGGTTGTCACAGGTCACAGCCCAGCCTGATGGGTTTGTATGTGTATTTGCTTAAGCCTGGAAGAACTGACAGGAAAACAAAGGATTTTGGGAAGGGTTTGGGAAGGACACACTGGAGGTATTAACAGTGCTTATTGCTACAAGAGATAGGTTATGGAGCCTTCTCTATTATTCTTTTTGCTTGTGTTTTCTGACTTTCCCATATTAACCATGTTTTTTGATCTTATAAGAAAACCCACAGAGTTGTGTTACATTTTTAAAACAATTGCATGGAGATAAATTCCTGGCCCACAGAAGCCTGGAGTATAATAAAATTGTTACTTTGAAGCTGCAAAATTGGGGGAATTTAGCAGTAATAAGAACCAAAATGATGATGATATAGAAGAGAATCCAGACTTTATAGCTCATTGCTCCTAAGTTCTGACACTGTCTCAGAGAATTCAACGACTTGTCCGACCACCCAGTCGCCCTGGCTGCACACGCTGCCGGTTTGTTTGGTAAAGATGTACCGAGGGTCTGCTATGTGCCAGGCTTAGAGTAAGGTGCTCGGTGCTGGGAATGGTCTGGTAAACAAAGCAGGCTTGTTCTAGAAGCTTATGCTCCAATTTAAGAAAGTCAACAGCCAAACAAATATATAATTACAAAGTGTGAGAAATACCATGGAGGGGAAAAACTCTAAAAATCTCTAATGTGCTGTAACATTGAAAAAGTATCAAGATTATGACAATAATAATAACAAACATTGCAGAAAACGACACAAGCAACTAGAAGAATGACCTAGAAGAACTAAACGCTGTTTAAGGAAGGAACTATATAATCAGAGCATAAATTTGTAGAGAACGATATTTACACAGTCCCAGTGATTTAACCGGATGTGAAACATCAGTTTGGGGATGATGGAAAAGAGGTAGCAGGGCCAGAGGAAGTCAGTAGATGTTTAAAATGGATAAACCTGGACCAGCCACAGCGGCATGTTATTTGGGGATCAGGAAAAAAGAACCACTGAAAAGTGGTTACCTCTGAGGAAGAGAGGACTGGAGGTTAGGACAGAGACGAGTGGAACGGTTGTTTTTTATTTATTCCTTTATCCATTCAACACACATTTACCAAGACACCTCAGTGTCTGGCCTTGTTCTAGGCACTAGGGATACAGAAGTAAACAAAACAGCCCCCAAAAATGGAGTTTATATTCTAGAAGGGGAGACAATAAATAAAATAAGTAAGATCTATGCTATGTGACACACAGTAAGTGCTACAGGGGCACAAGCAGGAGAGAAGGATGCAATGGGGGAGAAGTTGTGATTCTAGACAAACGGGCCAGAGGCGGCATCACTTAGTGATGTTTAGGTAAAGCAGTGAGGGAGACAAAGGAGAGTCAGGTGGAGATCTGGGGAAAGAGCACACCCAGCAGAGGGAGCAGCAAGTGCAAAGGCCCTGGGGTGGGAGTGGCCCTGGTGGGTTTGAGGGGCAGAGAGGGGGCCTGTGAGGCTGGATGGAAGTGAGCTGGGGGAAGAGGTAGGAGGGGGGCCACGGAGGTGACCAGTGGTCGGATCAGGGAGGGCCTTCTGGGCTGCTATACCTTCTGGTAATAGCTGATTATTTTTCAGGTGTATACAAATCTTTGGTTTAAGTTTTTAGAATTTATTTTTAAAAAGAAGTCTGCCAGAGAGTGGATTGAAGGAGGCAAGCCTGCAGGTGGGGACCCCTCTAGGACACTGCAGAGGCTGCTCAAGTATGTGACGATGGCTAGAATGTGGGCCATGAAGATGGAGAGATTAACACAGATGAGATTTACTTGGGAGGCAGAATCAAGAAGACTTACGGATGTAGTAGCTGGGGTGGGGATCAGGATGGTAAATAGTTTAGAGAATGGTCCCAAGTTCCTGGCTTGAACAATTGTGTGTCAATTACCAAGATGAAAGAAAGCGTTCAGATATTGACACTGAGTATGAGAGCCATTTGAGGCCTTTTCAGGGGAATCCTGAAAAGGATTATGCTCCCACTACATTGCTGGTGGGAGTGTAACATGGTGCCATTGCTACGGAAAACGGTCTGGCAGTTCCTCACAAAGTGTCGCGCAGAGTTCCCGAATAACCCAGAAAGTCTATTCCTGGGTGCATCTGTGGGAGAACTGAAAACACGCTCACATAAAATCTGGTACACAGATGTTGACAGCAACATTTTTCATAATAGCTGAAAAATGGAAATAACCCAAATATCCCTCCACTGATGAATGGGTAAACGATGGTTTAGATTTGCAGCACACAATAAAATGTCATTTGGACACAAAGGAATGGAGTACTGACACTTGCTACGACACGGAAGAACCTGAGAAACATTATGCTAAGTAAAAAGAGTCAGACACGAAAGGCTCTCTGTAGTGTGACTCCACTTATGGGAAATGGACAGAGTAGGAAAAATCCACAAACAGAAAATAGACAAGTGATTCTTTGGGGCTGAGGAGGGAGGGTAATGGGGGGCGAATGCTCATGGGTCTGGGGTTCCTGTTCAGGATAATGAAAACATTCTGGATTGACCAGTGGTCAGAGTTGCACAGCTTGCGAATATACCACAAACCACTGAAATACACTTAAAATGGAGAATGTTATGGTTCATGGATTACCTCTCAAAACCACAAAAAGCCAGTTGGCTGAATGAGACTGGAGCCATCGAGGGGTCAGGACTGGAGACTTAACCAAGGGAGGGTCACAGAGAGATGGCATTTAAAACCAAGAGAATGGAGAGTCCCGCCGAGGTAGCACACAGAGGGGAGAAGCAGTGGGACCTTAGTGTCCAGAGAGATGGCCACATTTAGAGGCTGGGTAACAGAGCAGGGGCCGACGGAGGAGACAGAGAAGGAGGGGTCAGGGAGGGAGAGAGTGAGGAGCGTTTGGAGTCACCGGCGGCAGGACTCCCTTCGGGTCGTGCTATTTCAGGTGCAGTGCACTCAGCTATGGTCCCTGGCATGAATCTCCATGTGTTCCTGTAGAATAAGCCTTAGAGGCAGAAATTCTAGGTCAAAGGGCACAGGCGCTTACAATGTTGACAGCCACTGCAGATTCACTCATTGACACTGCACAAAAGCATCAGTAATGGATAAAACCTACTTCTGTACTGGATTGGGAGTGAGAGAACCAAGGAGATTGCCAAGGGGAGAGAGGGCCAGGACGGCTCAGGGTCCCAGGAGAACAGGCCAGGTTTGGGTTGCCAGGTGTGACCTGCCCAAGCTGGCAAGGAGCCAGGGTAACCAGCAGATCTTGGCAGGACCCCGGGGCTGGGGCAAGTCCTACTGTGGGGACAGAGGGGGTCCATCTGAGAGCCTGGGAAGAGGAACAAAGCAGCAGAAGATATACAGTGCAGGGCAAGTGTCCTCACTTTGGACTCTCGGGTGGCCACTAACCACTGTGAGACCTTAGATGAGTAACCTCACCATTCTGGGCTTCAGGTGGCTCATCTGTCCAATTTGAGAACTGTTTAGAATCTTCTTCCCATTAGAACTCTGTGGCTCATGTTTGAACATAAAAATACCTCTTTCTTTTAACCCCAAACGCCAAAATTGGGGCAGGTTTTCCCCTGGAGGTTTCATCCCTGTGGGGGTTTGTCCATCCTCTGTAGGGGTCAGGAGGTCCCGGTTTCAAGCCAGCCCTGAACGGAACAGCTCAGTTCAATTCAGAAAGTGTTTACTTAGTGTCCCAGGTGCCAAGCACTGCCACCACCTCACCGGGAGGACCAGTGTCCCTGCCACGCCCTTGCGCTCTGCAGGCTATTCTCAGTGCAGTAACTTACTCTGAGCAAAAGGCAAGGTCGACAACAGCCCACAGCGCTTGGGGGATCTTTCACCCCTCCAGGACCTGCACCCACCACACACACCCGTTCTCACCCCAGCACTCGCCCACCTCAGGGCCTTTGCACATCCTGTTCCCCCGCCTTCTCCCAGATGGCCACAAGTCCGGCTCCCTCACTTCATTAAGGTCTCCACTCCAAACCACCCTCAGCTGAGAAGGCGTCCCCGATCTCTTTATACAAAACAGCACCCCTGGCCCACACCTCTCAACCCCCTGCCCCTGCTAGTTTTCATTCATAGCGCTCATCACAACCTGCACATTGGGTCCTTTGTCTCCCTCTCCCCCACTGCCACCAAACTGTGAGCTTCATGGGAGGAGGGCCTCCTGCTTCCCCTGTGCCTGGAGCAGTGCCTTGAAGAAGGGGCACTTGGTGTCGAGTTGGGGAGAATGAATGAATTGTCCTACGAGCCGCAGTCACACGAGTCAGTCCCACCTGCTTTCCAAATGGACACCCAAATAGATAAGATACATTTCTACATTAAGTGCTTGATCTTTTTTTTGCAAGGCTCGGAAGCTCTCCAAGCCTGAGTTTCCCTGTGTGAGTCCTGAAGGTTAGCAAGCCTGGGACAAGCGCCGCAAGGAGAAGAGCCGAGTCCTGTGGCTGCTGACCCCAGAGAAAGCCCTCAGAAGGGGCTCGGCACTCAATAAATTCTTGTTCTCGTCACACAAAAGCAAACCAGGGATGCTTTTGCCCCCTATCTAGGAAGCTGATAATCTAGGTAAGGGGGAAATAGGGTTGATTCCTGTCACCAGGAAGGTCCCAGGCATCAACTAAAAGGCTTTCGAAGAAACTTTGTCCAGTGGTTACAATCCCCAGCAAAAGCACAGTCCTGCCCTCTGGTGGCCATCCGGTGCAGTGCCATTGTGGAAAAACAATTTTGAGGGAGGGGGGAATTTTTTTTATATGTATTAATTTTGGGGAGAGAGGGGAGGAGAAGGAGAAAGAGAGAGAGAGGAGAAAAAAAAACATTGATACGAGAGAGAAACACTGATCAGTTGCCTCTTGTACACGTACCAACTGGAACCTGCAACCCAGGCATGTGCCCTGACCAGGAATCAAACCAGCAACCCTACCGTTTGCAGGATGAAGCCCAACCAACTTAGCCAAACCAACCAGAGCAGAAAAAAGTAAAATAACTGGGAAGACATAAAATAAAAGAATAAGACGTACTCACATCACCTGAACACCCTTGACACCACTTGAGCTTCCACTCTTATGCCAGTGCTACACCTGATTCACCGGCTCAATCATGTATCTACAGGGAACCCGTCATGTTCCAGGCGCTCTTCTAGGCGCTCCGCGGCTGCGAAGGAAACGGATAGAAATCACTGTACTTGTGCCACTTACCTTCCGGCTGTCGTCACTGTATTTATCCTGAGAGCTTCACTTTTATCATAACCGATGTTGCCACATACTCCTCATAAAAATCACCACTGGAGGCTGCGATTTTTACTGTCTCCATGTCCTCGGCCATGGACGCCTGAATGCTCCAGGCCTGAAAAGCCAGGGCTCACGACTTCTACCCAAATGCCGTGCCTTCTCCACTGAGCGACGGCCACCTGTGGACATTACAGTCCAGCGACTGGGGATACAGCAGTGAGAACGGCAGGCAGAGCCCCGAGCCTCCTGCGGGAAGGCGGCGTGAAATGCGTCATCACAAAAATAATTCTAATTCCGTTGTCATACTTGGAAGCATCAAACAGGCGCCCCAACTTTCCCTGACTTCATCTGAGGAGCCCACTTCCCCGGGGAGGTCTCCTTTAAACTCAGAACTCCAGGAGTAATCTGGCTGGGGCCAGGGGAGGGGAGGGCAGGTGCGGCACCCGGAGCCCAGGCTGCAAGGGCTCTGCAGGCCGGCTGGGAGTGTGCGTTTGTTCCCAGGGCAGCTCGGAGCCCCTGCAAGGTGTTGAACGTTTTGAGCAAGGCTCGCCTTTTAGAAAGATCCCCTGCAACTAACATAACCGGAGGATCAGCCCATTTGTAAGAATAACACAAAGGACAAACTAATTGAAAGCCACTTATCAAGATACATGAACTGTGGTCAGATTGCTTAGCTGGTTGGAGCATCTTCCCTTAACACCAAAAGGCTGCAGATACAATTCCTGGTGAGGGTGAGTACAAGAGACAACCAATTCATGTTTCTCTCTCACATCCATGTCTCTCTCTCTTTCAATCTCTCTCTTAAAAAATCAATTTTAAAAAATCCTCAAGTGATGATAAAAAAAAAGTAATATGTATCTAAAGAAACGCTTCAAACTTTACTGAGGGACAGAAAAGAAGATGAATAAACGGAAAGACAGTTTTTGTGTTGTGAATTTGTGAAATTTCCTTATACTTACCTCTGTATTTGTCACATACATATAATAAAACCTTCGGAATTGTGGGCCCATTTTACACTTTTCCAACTCCCAGTACTCCCCCCATAACACATACCATGTGGTTAAATTATTTGGGTGATCATATGTTTCAGGTTGCTTATCCACTACACTGATAAGAGAACACTAAATTAATCTATAAAATATAAAAGCAAAAATAGCCTGAAGGAAACTACTAAAATATAACCTTACCAAGTAATAAAAATATCAGGTGGGGCAAAGCAGTTAGTTTTTTGTATGGAAAATAATACACTAATTAATAAATAATAACACAAGAATAAACTGTTTCATGTACTCAGGACTGTAAACCTTTTTGTGCACCCCTGTATAAGTTTCACATGAAATCTAAAATAATATTCAGACAGCTATTTGGGTCTTCTCCAAAATAAAACTCTCTTGACAGTATAAACAGAATCTTCCCTCAGAGCATTCTTACACTTATTTTGATGGCAATTGGAAAGTCATGTGAAACAATTAAACGTTTTCCCCTGATACTACGATACAAATTTAGAATAAATCAAGCCATTTATTTGGCAAAGTAGAAACATACACTTTCACAAGCATCTTGGGAAGTCACGGTTTTTTAGCCATTCTATTAACATTATTAGCAAATGTCGTCTGTATACTATAGGCCATGTGTCAAGACTTTCAAACTACCTTCCCTTTGTTGTTGTTTCAGGCAATAGAGTTTTTGTCTTTGACAGTTCCTTCTTTATGATTTTGCCAGAAAATATAAGAAAGATGTTAACGATTTCTAGCAGCACTTTTGAAATCCACAGCTTTCTGTGCAACACATGCAAATATTGTCTCACTACTCTTCCTGCCACCACAGCAAAAGGAGCAAAATAAATATCCAAGAGCTTTTCTCACAGTGAGGCAAATTGCAGCATCATATAAAGTAATGCAATATTCTGCCCTGACCGATGTGGCTCAGTGGATTGAGCACCAGCCTGAGAACAAAATGGTTCGATTCCCAGTCAGGGCATATACCTGGGCTGCAGACGGGTCCCCAGTTGGGTGTGTTATAGAGGCAACCACACATTGATGTTTCTCTCCCTCCCCTTTCTCCCTCCCTTACCCTCTGTCTAAAAATAATTTTTAAAAAGTTTTAATAAATAAAATAAAATAATGCAATATCCTTCATGAGAAAACAAGTGCTTTACCAGACCCTGAAGTGTCGGGAATTACCCAGTGGGCCCAGCCCTGGCTTGTCCTGCAGGGTGAGCTGGGGGGCTGCTGCATTTGCCCACCCGCCTCCTGCCCGGTGGGTGGCTGCCCGGACCCTCGGCGGGCCACCGGGAACACGGGAACCACACTCTTGGCCTGTTTTGACCCTGGGCCATTCCCCTGCAGCGACTGCTTGGAGCACCTCGTCTGTGCCAGGCGCCATTCTGTTCTGGGGGACAAGTATTGAGTTGTAAAGACCAAATCATTCCTCATCTTAAGGGATTTATGTTCCACCGCCAAAATAACGCCACCAAACGCCACCTTATTCACCACCAGGAAAGCGGCTCAGGCTCCTGCAATTCTTTTCATTGTTCTGGCCTGAAATGTTCATCAGAGCTCCACAGAGTCCATGGAGGAGACTTAACTGAAGAGCAAAGACTTTGGCCCCGAAAGCAGTGCCGCGAGCATGGAGGGTTCCCACAGCCCAGGCCCGGCCTCGGCCGAGGGGCTGTCCCTGGTCGGCTCTGGGACGCCAGTGTACCTGGGCTCGGAGTGTCTGGGGGGCCTTGGCCAGGCTCTGGCCTGGGATGTAAGCCAGCGGGTCTGAGCACTCTGGGAGGGTGAGGGGAGCACCCTTTAAAAAAACAAATGAAAGCCCTGGTCAGTGTGGCTCAATGGCGGAGTGTGTCTGCAAACCCAAAAGGTTGGGGGTTTGTTTCCCGGTTAGGGCTCGTGCCTAGGTAGTGGGTTTGGTCCCTGGTCCGGTGCAAGCGGGAGGCAACCAATCCACATTTCTCTATCACATGGATGTTTTTCTCTCTGCCCTCCTTGCTCTTTAAACTCAGTGAATGTATCCTTGGGTGAGGATTAAAAAATAATGATAAATAAAACAAATTAAAGCGCCGGGTAAAACCGACCCCTCTTCCCTCCAGCCCCTGCCCTGCGCCCCGAGCCCGCACGTGGGGCCTTCAACAGCCCAATCCGGCACCGCCCTCGGTTTTGACGTTTTTCTTTAAATAAA
>PVJD01011048.1:0-49079 GCA_004026545.1 Mormoops blainvillei | reverse complement strand
AGCTATTTTAAAGATATTTCATATTCCGCATTACTGTGAGTCTCTGGGATTCTGACTCATGTGGACATCAAGCCTTTTTTACTCTGGTGTTGTTATTGTATTAAATGTCCTTGGATGAAGTGTCAGGCCCTGCTTGGTTTCCATCTCTTCAGTCTCCTTTTCCAAACACCTGTAACCCGTGAACTCTACCCAGCTTAACCTTCAGCTTCATCTCTCAAGGACTGATCTTGATTTGGCAACACTAATTTCTCATAATCGATGTCCGGTTACTCCTGGTGTTTGTCATTAAACCACGTCCTTGTGACCCAGGCATGTGCCTTGAACAGTAAACAAAGTCCCCACTTACCACTTGATGTTGACAATTTTTCTGTCTGGTTCCTATACTTTATAATCAGTTTCCGAAGCCTTGATTCTGTAGGATCATGACCCTGAAATTTTCTGACCAGTCCTGACTCATAATTTTTGACTGCATGTTGATGGAATTGTTAGCCCAATATTATTTGTCTGCTCCTTGCAATTCCAAATATCACCTGCTTTGGAGTCAGCCACCACTGAACTTCCATGACCAGCCAACACATGCTGATTAGCATTTTTACACCTATAAGGTGCCAATGACTGTGTTGCCTGCTTCTACCTGCTACTCAGCAACACCTCTGGATGCCATCCTCAGTTTGTCAGCCTCATTCTGTAACCCTGCCCCCTGCCCAGTGCCCATTCCACCCACACAGTTGGGGGATTTCCAGATCCAAGTTTTTGTTCATGACACTGTAGTTACCTTAGGTAGCATAAGGCACTCAGACATAGAGTAGACACTACAATTAATATGCCATTAGCTCTTCTAGATAGCCTGCCCAAAGTTGACTTAAACCTTAAGCCAGAATATGGCTTTTCTAGTTGTATTATGCAAAAGGAGGTAAAGATGAGAAACCCAACAGAAACAGGATCTCCAGTGCTCCTTCACAATGAATGTAATATCTGAATGCAGTATCCTTCTTACTCCCGCATATTTTTCTCTGAAAATGAAACACTGTTGTAATTCCCACTCCCGTCAAAACACTTAATTGCATCAATCCCTCTACCTCATCCTCTTCCTTCTTCATAACGCCAGTGAATATAAAATTTAAGTACAGATAACTCAGAAAGAAATCAGAAAGATTTTTAAAGTGTCAAAATCCACCACGTAGTTAATTTTATCTTCAGCATCTTCATGGGTTATAATATGCTCATGTTAGAGGGCACCTTTATAGGTCACTCTTTCCAGTCCTCCACCCTCATGGAGAACTGCATCCCTGTCATTCCAGTCAGGCATCTAGACACTGGCTAGGCTATAGCACTACCCAACAACCAGTAATTACAGGGGGGCTTCAAAAACACAAGACCCAGTCAAGTGCAGCACATACTTTCAGAACTTTCCAGAAGCTGGGAAAGAATCCTCATACTAGCTGACTTATTCTACCAGCCTGCAGCATGGTTAGGGTGAGTACTCAAGCCACAGAATGGAGAAATACAGTCCAAGTGAGGCACTGTGACAGCAAGAAAGGTAAGTCTCAATGATATGAGCCAATTCACACACAAAGCCAATTGTTTCCAATGATAAGCAGTGCTTTTCAAATTGTAGATTATAACCCAGAGGACTGGAAAGAATGACCTATTAAGGTTCTCTCTCCAGTGAATGTACTTAATTTAGTAGGTCTTGGCTGCATTTTTTTTAAGGAATGGAATAGAAAGTTTCAGAAAGCATTGCAAGTAGAGAGTAAGTGTAAGAATGTTCCACAAAACTTCTTTCCTAGATATAGATGATTTATTGATTGATAGAGACAGAGATGTTCAACAACTATTTATGGAGCACCTAGCACAAGCCAGATACTTTTCTAGACACTTAGATACACCAGTGACTACAGCACATAAAAATCGTTGCACTCATGATGCTTACATACTAGCAGACTAGATTGAAATGTAAAACATATGTCTTAGTGTGTTATAGATTTTTTTTGAAGTTTGAAAGGTATTGTATATTTGTATATTGTACAGAGATGCCCAAGCATTCTCTCCAGTACTCCAACAAGGGTAGACCCACCCCATAATTGCCCTGCCACACTGGGAAGCCCTGGTCAACGGTGAAGTGGAAAAAACAGCCCAGTTCATCCTCTTTCTCCCCCTCCAAGCCCGTCTTCAAGGTCAAGCATGACTTCTTGAAGTCACATTCTCTTTGCTCTGTTTTGCATCTTCCCCTTTCATTGTTTCTCTTTCCTACAGTTGTGATGGGTAAAGCGGTTGAAGAGGACGGAAAACAGCAAAGTGAACCAGTTCTTACTGGTTACTCCATGGTAGTATAACAGATGGAGAAGTTTCATTTTAATTTTTAATAAATATTCACTGTTAGTTACAAGCGAACCATTGAAACTGTAATAACCTATTCTCTTAGGCCAGTTAAACAACAATTCTACATATATTCTTCCCATATCTCTTCAGAGATATCCTAATAGATATTAACTAATCTCCAATTCGGTGCTTCTCGACGTAATTATGTGCATATTTAATTTGTAGCAGCTGTAGCTCACATTTAGTGGGTCTCTAGTACGAGACTGACACTGTGCTATGTACTTTGTCCCTCATCTTCACAACAACCCTGTGAAGGAGGAATTATTATCTGCATTTTGTTAAAGAAGACATTAAAACTTATAGTGGTTAGATAATTTGTCCATGATCACTTGACTAGTAAGTGGCAGAGCTGAAATTCTAACAAATGCCATGTAGCTCACAAAATTACTGATCCTATCTCCATTAAGGGCAGAAGGTTCATTACATACGAAAAATAATTAACTCTTAGAAAATTACTTTACAAGCCTATGCTGCCCCTCGTTTGCTCTTAACCATTCTTTAATATTTTAATGGTCACTGAAGAAGACTATAAATAAACCATTAGATTTAGAACTGAAGTGTCGACACAAGCACTTCCTCCTACCTTTTGAGCAACCAGATATTTAAACCACTTAAAGTAAGTTTAATTATCTGGTTGCTCAAAACATTTTGATAAGTCTTGCACTAAACCTTTTTAATACTGGTAAGGACAGTCGGAGGAAAGAGGACAGACTCTGAGTCCCAAATGTCTGATCTCTACTCCCAGCCCCACTGCTTATCAGCTGTATGGTCTTGGGAAAGCTGTGCCTCAGTTTCTTCATCTGTAAAATGGGAATAATGATAGCACTGAGATGACTGCTTTGAGGATTAATGGGATATTACAAGTTATGCACTTAGAACAATGTGAGCATTAAATAAACACTATGCATTTGTTATCCTTATGATTACTACTCCCTAAAAAGCACCGGCTCACCTCATTCCACTAAGCATGAAAGTCTTAGGGTTTACAAAGTAACAAAAGCACAAGTTCTCGGGGAATAAAGAAATCTTTAAACTTGAATCTCCGTAAAGGACGAGAATTGTATCTATTCCATCACTATCCCTCATTCCCCAATTGTTTGGTTGCTGATGGGTGCACAGTGGATGCTATTGCCTCACTGATGCAGTTTTTGGAAAGCATTACACTTCATAAATTATTTGAAAAGGAACCCATTTTGTTTTTATGTTGATATATGACATCTTTGCTTTGCAAAATACGACCAGCATGTTTATTTACTGAACAGAGGTCAGGACCACAGGTTTGCATGGAAAAGAGAAATCATTACCATTGTTAAAAGAAAATTCAAACCAATTTTACAGCATAAGTCTTTATGTTGTTTTAAACAACTGTCTCAAATGTTTGTCATAGGAAAAGGTCAAGTGAACATCAGTATAAAAAAATGGAAAAGTTTTCATCATCTTTTAGCCTGTTCTGTTAGTGAGGCGAGTACCTCTCCTCATAATCAATCTCTTCACTTAAAAATGTCATTCTGACTCTCGTACTGGCATAAGAACAGACACATAGACCAATGGAACAGAATAGAGAGCCCAGAAATAAACCCATGTCAATATGGTCAATTGACAAAGGTGGCAGGAGCATAAAATGGAATAAAAATAGCCTCTTCAATAAATGGTGTTGGGAGATCTGGACAGATCTGCAAAAAAATGAAACTCGACCACCAACTTACACCATACACCAGAATAAACTTAAGATGGATAAAAGACTTAAATATAAGTCATGATACCATAAAAGTCCTAGAAGAGAACATAGGCAGGAAAATTTCAGATACCCAACACAGCAATATTTTCACTGATGTATCCCCTAGGGCAAGGGATATAAAGGAAAGAATAAACAAATGGGGCTACATCAAATTAAAAAGCTTCTACATGGCTAAAGAAAACATGAACAAAATGAAAAGGGAACCAACCTTATAGGAAAACATATCTGCCAATGATTCCTAAGACAAGGGTTTGATCTCCAAAATATATAAAGAACTCGCACGACTCCACACCAGGAAGACACACAATCCAATTAAAAAATGGGCAAAGGATCTGAACAGACTCTTCTCCAAGGAGGACCTACAGGGCGCCCATAGATACATGAAAAAACGCTCAACATCATTAGCCACCAGAGAGATGCTAATTAAAACCACAGTGAGATACTGCTTCACACCTGTCAGAATGGCCGTCATAACCAAATCAACAAACAACAAGAGCCAACCAGGTTGTGGAGAATAGAAACCCTAGTGCACTATCGGTGGGAATGCAGACTGGTACAGCCACTGTGGAAAACTGTATGGAATTTCATCAAAAAACTAAAGATGGAACTGCCTTTTGACCTATTGTTCCCACTGCTGGGATTATACCCTAAGAATCATGAAACACCAATTTCAAAGAACCTGTGCACCCCAGTGTTCATAGTAGCACAATTTACAATAGCTAAGAGCTGAAAACAGCCTAAGTGCCCATCAGTAAATGAGTGGATCAAAAAACTGTGGTCCATTTACACAATGAAATACTATGCAGCAGAAAGAAAGAAGGAACACCTACCCTTTGCAACAGCATGGATGGAACTGGAGAGTATTATGCTAAGTGAAATAAGCCAGACCGTGAAAGACAAATACCATATGATCTTACCTATAAGGGGAACCTAATCAACAAAACAAACAAACAAGCCAAAAAGAACCAGATACATGGAAATAAAGAACAGGCTAACAGTAATCAGGGTGGGGGAGGGGGAGGATAACGGGGAAAAGAAGGGGAAGAGGCAAATCAAGAGACATGAATACAGGACTCATGGGCATGGAAAGTGGGACAGGGATTGACTGTGGAGTGGGGGCAGGGGAGAGCAATGGGGAAAAAGATGGGACAACTAACTGAACAACAATAATTTAAAAATGTCATTCTGAATGGACATTTTACAGTTGATTAATTTTTGTCCTTTTTTTTCATATGCAAATACAAGACCAAAAAGTATACTTTTGGTATATTTCCTTTCTGCTTATTAAAGTGATGATTTCCTACAGATCTATTGCTATCTACAGCCCTAGCAGAAAATGGTCTTGCAAACTATGTTCCTATGTGGCTTAAATATATTCATCTTTTCTCCAAAATATTTAAGTGAACAATTAAGCATTTGAATGTAGAAGGTAGAAAACATTGCCATTGCCTTTGTCAAAAACTCAACACATTAAATATGCTGCACATACAAATGTACTCAATTAACATTTTAACTATGGAACACAAACAATAATTAAATAGATGACATATTAATTGATTTTCTCAACTGTAAATAACCTGATGGAAATTACTGTTAAATCTGATTTAAATATTTCTCCTTGAAAAAACAGTGACCTCAGACTACCCATGATCATAAGCATCTCCCTTTTGTGCACTGACATAGCCATGATGTCACATCTGTAAGTTTCCAAGTAAAGTTCTCAGTGTTATGAACCTTACTCTGTGTGGTATGCAAACAGCACAGTCGTGTAATAATTACACGTTACAAAACACTTACTTATGTCTTTTTTTATTGTTTTTCTATTACAGTTGTCCCAGTTTTCCCCCATTGCTCTCCACCGCCCCACCCACCCACCCCCACCGCTCCCTCAGTCCATCCCCACCCTGTTGTCCATGTCCATAGGTCATTTATACATGTTCCCTGACTAGACCCTTCCCCTTCTTTCCCCTCTTCTCTCCCTCCTCCCTCCCCTCTGCTAACTGCCAGTCTGTTCCTTGTTCCCGGGCCTCTGGTTCTATTTTGCTCACTTGTTTGTTTTGTTCATTAGGGTCCAGGTGGGATCATATGGCATTTGTCTTTCACTGCCTGGCTTATTTCACTTAGCATAACACTCTCTAGTTCCACCCATGCTGCCGTGGTATTTATGTCGTATGCAAAAACATAGTACTAGTGTACTTAAAGGCTATATTCTGTAGTTAAAGATTCATACGTGGACATTAAATCCAGATAAACCATTTTGCCAAGCTTAGCAACCCCATTCCATGACACCCAGTTTTCAGACTGCCACAGTCAGTGAGACCTGTCCCCGGTTTTGCAGCACACTAGGGGTAGCTAATTGGGCCAAGCGGTATTAATTTCTCAAAGCAAAATTAAATTTAATTCATTTTATTTTTTGTTTATTTTTCATTTTATTGCTTTTTTTTCAGTTACCACTTATTGCCCCATAACCTCTACCACCTCCACGCACGCCCTACTCCCCACAATCACCACACTGTTGTCCATGTCCATGATCATTTTATTTTTGGCAATAAAAATGAGCCCTTCAATACTTCAAAGCAGAGTACGGTGATAATATGGAAAATGATGCCTAAAATATTAACAGACATTGTATTGTCATGAAAACAAAATAAGCCCTGCTCCCAGGGTTGCCAGATTTAGCATGGATGGATGGATGGATGGATGGATGGATGGATGGATAGATAGAGAGATAGATAGATAGGTTTTTGGTTTTTGTCCCCTATTTATTGCACGGGCCATACTTATACTAAATAATTATTCATTATTCATCTAAAATTTAAATTTAATTTGGTGTCCTATATTTTACCTGGCAACACTACTTTTAAAAGAACAATGTCTATAAGATAAATTTACCTTGAAAAACATTATTTGGTCTCTGACAGAGAGTGAGTTATGGCAAAAGAGGAGGCATTTGGTGGTAGAGGGTTCTCTGGGCCTGGGAGGGCTCTGGGATGGGCCCTTAGCCACCACCAAGAGAGCACGTCCAGGAGACAAACACTCTATTTAATGTCATACCTGGAGTTAAAAAGTTGCCAATCTATTGTTTAATCTGTTTTACTTTAATTGTTTTTTAATTGTGAGTAATAAATAGGTCTGAGAGGACAGCAAGTGTGTGGGGGTACTCTGTCACTGAAGAGACAGTGGAGCGCTCTAAGGTTTCTTGTGGGGAAATCCTTGGAAGACAACGCAGTTCCCAGAGATGCAGCTCGACAAGACTTATGACCGTCCTCCAATGCAAACGTGAGCCTCGGATAAAAGGCTGGGGGTCTCGTGGCTCAGGACGCCAGAAGAACAAGGAGACAGAGACATCCACAGGCTGAGAGACCAAAGGGAGAGGGAGGAAAAGAATTCCAGCTTTTGGAAGTGAAAGTATTTCTTTCTAGCTGAGAATTCTGAGGGGATATGAGGATTAGGACATCATCTCCTTGAAATCCCTATTTTTTTAACAACGGATTAGAACTGAATATTCTAATTTGTTTATCCCAATATTTCACCAGAGAGAAGTATCAGTTCCAATAAAACACAGCCAGGGCTAGTAATCCTCTCTCATTAAAAAACATCCTTCTGTTCTCCTCCAGTTACTCAAAATCCCATTATATATTTTTGGAAGAACTCGTTGTACAGTAACTCTCTACCCCATCCCACCTCTGCAGTCCCTACATCTCTTGAGAGAAACTTCCATGGCCTAAAAGGATCCTTAGCTTTAAAAGGGGGGTTGCTTGGGGAAACAAAAGTGGAACAGAAATTAATCACCTAACACCATTGTCTACGTGCAATATAAAGTCTTTGGTAGGTATGCAGAAAGCACGTCTCTATGTTAGATGCTACTTTGTCATATGCAATTCTTATTGTTGCTATTTAATTACAAACATGCAATTAGGACACTCCTAGCATAAGCTTCCGATATACTAGGCATTCCATTCAACAATACTGAATGTATGAATGAATGGACCAATGAGTCAAGGTTAGGCAGTGCACAGAAATGCTCAGGTAGTCAGTCAACATTTCCCAAGAGGTAGGAAGGCCTTCCTCCACTGACCCCACTTCCAGGCAAAGCTGGAGTTGCAGTGCTCTAGCAAAAGTGCAGAAAGTAAGTATGCTGTCTTCCTACTGCTGGGGATGAGGGTCCTCCAACAGGTCCCACCCCCAGAAGACAATACGCTAGAGATCTTGATTCCTAATACACATTGTTTAAACTTTCGCATAAGGTTCTATGCAAGCTTGACTTACTAATTCTCTGTTAACTACAAATAAGCAGAAGTTTGCCCTTGGTCTCAGCTTTGGACAAAGCCCTCCTGCCACCATTTTTCAGCTGTCTCTGGGGGTTAAGTCCGCCCTTTCTCCATTACGAGTACACTGACTTAGCATATTTCCAACATCCTCCAATCTATATTTGCCATGTCTTTCAAGCTGAGCTCAAAACACCTCTTCTGAATTAACTCACACAATCCAACTTCACTGTCTCCTTCCTCTTTTATCTGTAACTCCTGAACCCTTACTCACTTAGGTGTCTAGACTTTAGCATACATTTTTACGTTATTTACTCAGAAAAGGAACGTCAGAGCTTTGCATATTATTGGCACTTTAAAAAGTGGTTAAGCAAATGAAAAGTATTATAGAGGAGCACAGAAAGCTCTGTTGTTCTGAGACATAATCTGTCTACTCTTACCCGTCTTGGAACTCAACTGTTCAAACACATTAATGTGGCCCATCACTTGCTACTCAAACAATGGTCTGTGAACCAGCATCCTGGAAACTTTTCGGAGATGCAGAGTCTCAGGCCCCATCTCAGACTCACTGAATCAGACTCTGCATTTTAAGAAGATCCTTTGAGTGATCTACATGCACGATAAAGTCTGAGAAGTACTGATTTTCCCATACCAAAGATGAAAAAGCTTACAAATATCTCCTGAATGGCTGCAACAAAGCAGTCACCACAGATGTCTCTACTTTTGCCCACTCAAACCGATCAATTCAGAAGCGAATTTCCCACCAAAGGAGTTTAAAATCCTCTTCTCATTGCCTCAGAAAAACAGGAAAGAAGACAGGCCTAGAACAGAGGGCTCAGATGAGAAAGAACAACTTGCCTCCGGGAAAACAACTGATAAAGAACTGGTAGCTAACACTGGAGGTACTGCAACAGCGGGGACCACAAGGGGAGGCAGGCCCCTGAAAGCAAGGAGCGTCCTCAGTGGAACAGGAGCACATGGATGCACAGTAGTGCCCAGCAGAGGCCGGAGTCACCAGAACGAGAACCAGAAAAGAAGACACACGTGCAGACTGTCCTTCTTGGGAAGAGCTGGAAATTTAAATCTCACCCACCAGCTCTCTTGTGCCTAGCACCGATGTGCCAGCAGCTAGGCTAAGCGCGCCACCTGTGTTACCTCACTCAACCACAACTATAACAGACAATGTGTTATTATCCCGTATCACAAAAGCCAGAAAAATTGTGAAACTCATCCAAGACACACCACTGAAAGTGGCAACACTGAGCGGAACACCAGTCTGTCTCCAAGCCCGCACTTGGCCCTAGCACGCTGCCCTCGGTGTCTACTGCCTCCTCCTATTCAGGCTTTGATTACAGAGTGGAAACTCAATCATTCCCAGTTAACCCTTCGGTTGCCTTCACAACGTCCAGAAATGAAAAGTCCTCCAGATATTACTACCCACTCATACCTGAAATAGGTCGACCTTACCTCAAAAACAAACTCACCATCACAGCGAGCCGAAGGACCCTGGCATTATGAAGTGCTCTCTTCACAGGGTGGGTTTTCTTCTTTTCCAATTGACATTTGGTTTTTTGTTTGTTTGTTTTTTCAATAGTTAACTTTTACTGTATTTTTTTCCATTATCATTTATCCCCCTTATGCCCTCTTCCACCTTCACCCATCCCCCTCCCCTCTACCACCCCGCCCCCGCAATCACCACACTGTTACATCGTAATAAACATCAGGTGTCAGCAAAAATGAAGCACTTTTCCTTCTTTGAGGAATAACATATGTTGGCATGACTAAGTGTGTGACCAGCCGGTCCCTGTGTGGGAGGGTCAGGTCTCACTAGGGCTGCACTAGAGACTATATTCTGAAGATCTCTCAGCCTGGCTGGGGGTGGCAGGGAGTCATCTATTTTAGTCCCTTAGTCTATTTCAGTCTGTGCTACCCCAGACTCTTCTCCAGCCTTGACCTACCTAAAGAAAATTATATCTCATGCACTTCTACAATGAACTCAATCACCCAAGGGTGCTGGTCACCCCTGGGTATGTAGACCACTCACCTCTAGAACATCCCCCATAAGTAGCACCCTGGTAAGAGTAACATATCCCTTCCAAGGATCTGCTTGAGTCATAACAGAAAAGAAAAAAAAAACAAAACACCTAAAACCCAATTGCAGGGGGTGTGAAAAGCCACATGAAACTGAGGGGTCATCAACAGCATTTCCAGCAGTAAACACAACAGGTGATCTTCTGAAAGGTGTTCAGTCACTTTACAACTTCCGCCCTTCATCATCATTGTCATGCCATGTTCCTTGAGTCTCTGAATCTATAGCTCTCCAGTGGGTTTTTAAGAAATACACCTAGAGAGGTGTCAAAAGTTGAGCTTGTGTGTTTATCGAGAATCTCAGGGAAAAGACTCCTCAGTGGGATGAAAAGCCAAGGAAGCACAGGGAGGAGAAAGCTGCTTCCACTTGGTTTGCAGGTAACGAACCTGAAGGGGTCTTTAGAAAGCTCGATGCCACCCTTCCTTCCTCTTGGTGATGGTAAGCGTGGATTGACAAGGGCTGTGGGGGAGGATTAAATGTGGGAGGTGGGGGTGCGCAGGGCAGGGGGAGGGTAATGGGGGGGAAATGGGGACAACTATAAATGAACAACAATAGAAAAAACTTTTCCTCTTCTAAAAACGTAACTAAGTAGATATGATTTACAGTTTTAAAAAAATTGTTGGTTTTCCTTCACAATAAAGAAGTCCTTAGTAACCAATAAAAAAAGTAGATTATACTTTACATTCTGGAGGTTAATCAGTTTCTCATTTGCATTCCAAACCCTTTTAATTCGGCAGTTTAAAAAAAAAAGTTCTCATATCAGATGTTCCCAGGCCACTTTTAAATTATTCTTATTATTTCTCACTTGCTAATTGTTGCATTTTCATGTTTATTTTTAATCTTGAAAATAGGGAAACTGCTATTTCTCTTCCACTTCCTATCACCTTAGGGAAAAAGTGAACAAATATAGTGTAGAAACTATAGGAACATGTTAGAATGGTGTGACCCATGGAAGAAATAGGAGAGAACAAAGTGGATATTTAAGTCATTTAGGCCCAAGTTCTTCAACCTCCGTGAACTTAGTTTTCTCCACTCGTTAAATAATCATAATACTCCCCATGCAGGGGCTGGTCTAAGGCCAAGAGACGGTGGAGGTAAAGCACTTGGTGCAGTAGAGAAATTCAAATTATGACAAAGCTGACGACGGTGGCGGCGGTGGTGGTGGTGATGATGGTGACAATGATGGACAAAAGTTACACGACAGAGCAGAGGTTGAAGGCAGAAAAGTGGAAAAACCATACTGGATACAGTTTACCCTAAAATCAAGAAATGATCATGAGTGAGTACCTATAACAAAGGAAATATTTTCCCAATCTGATTAACAACTTGATTCTGTCTTGAAAGGCTTGAGTTGAATTGTAAATTCCATTGGGATCCAATCTGACTGCAATTTATCTCTGCATTCAAACACACAGTAATCAATAATTGATCTCAGGGGCGGATCAACCCCAATATGTCCTTCGGTGTCTTTTTCCTTTACAAGTTTACTCTTGAGCTCTTTTTATAAATAAACGTAGGTATTATGAGGCAGAAATTATTTCTTTAAGATGGAAGCACAGCTGATGACACATGGAGAAAACAATTAAAAGATCCCTGAAGCAATTTTCCAAAGAGGAAAACCATGAATAAAATTATTTTTCAGACATGTTTTACAGAACTAGAGAATATGTATCAAATGCTGTATGATACATATGCTCTTAACAATTTGGAACCATTTGTGAGTCAACAATTAAATTGTAGGCATTCCATTTGTACAACAGAATAACAAATTAGTCCTTTTTTTTTTGCTTTTTATTGTCTCATTTATTTAAAAAATCATTTATTTATTTATCCCCGCTCCCGTCCTCCCATTCTCCTTCCCTTTGGCAACCATCAGCTTATTCTGTGCATCTATGGGTCTGTTTTGCTTATTTCTACATATACGGGAGATCAATCTTATATGCATGAATCACAAAAATCTTAATGATCTTGGGTTTCTTAAGGAGTTTAACACCTTTCATTTTCTGAATGTGAACATCAGGTCACATTAATCACAAGGCTGTAGCCCACTTACTTAAAGGGTATATCACACAAAAGTTTGCACCACCTGTTGGGTAATACTATATCTTTAGCATTTGGGTTGCTTGGGATATTGATAGGAAGAATTCACGAATGAAGTCTGAGACTCGTTTTAGTTACAGTCCATGGGAAAGGCATCTTTCATGGACATCAGAAGCTCTTCTGCAGGCAAGAAGTCACAGTTAACCCAAGCACCATGCAAAGCGAGGGCAAGTCCAATCCTGGTGACCCTGGCGGTCAGAACCATAGCAAAGGAAAAAGAATTTTTTTTTTAATTGATAGCAGAGGGACTATGAGAATGTGGAGACGGTCAAACCTAAACCACAGCTGGAACTTTCATAGTAGGGACATCTTTGCCGCCATAACACGAGACAAAGAGTAAGAGAGGATTTGGCTGTAGGCTGGCTTTTGGCTTTGATCAAAATGATACGGTCACAGGCAGATATCTTCTGTGCTCTCTGTGACGTAGCAGAAAGTCCTTTGTTAAGAGGCGGGAGGTGAAGACAGTGGTGATTTGAAACAGTCTCTGTGGGTGTTGCAGAGCAAATTAATTGGGACACAGAGGACTGTCAGGCAGTCTGAAGTTGACTATGAACGAAGAAGAGCCTCAAACTTCCCAACCCACTTCTATGCATTTCCCCTGCTCGACTGGACCCCCAAAGGCCTTAGCTGATGTCGTGTCACCAGCACTCAGCTCAGCTCCTGGCACAACGTAGCTACTCACAAACAGTATTTGAGTTCAGTTCGATATAACAAATATCTGAACTGCTTCAGCATAAACCAGCTTTAAATACTGGAATTTTTTAAGTTTATAAAACACAGTTGACTTGTTAGTGAAGTCCAATATATACATGAAGGAAAAAACCTGAAGCCTGGACTTTGCCCTTGAGGTCAGTCGGTGGCGCAGAGGAGGCCAGCAGAGAAGAGGTTCAAGTCCAGAAACGTGGGCAGCATAGGTGTGAAGATTAAATGGCTGCCCGCTCCCCTCTGCTGAGTGCCACCTTGAGGGCAGCCGGGTTCTAGAAACAGACTCAAGGGAAGCAGCAGCGGCTCCACGTGACCCCGATTCTCCAGAAAAATTATGCTGGAATCGGAGAAAAGCTTTGAAGAAAAACCACCCTTCTGATAGTCTAGCTTTCTAATTTGGCAAAGAGCATTATTCCCTGGAACTCAGAAAAATAAGAGTATCTAGCTCTCTCTCTCTCTCTCTCAAGATCCAGCTCCTGCTCCCACCTACAGCCCTTCCAGAATAATATGTAGCTTCTTCTTGATGCTTCCAACCCACATTACCTTCCAGCTAGTCCAAATTATTTCCTGATTTAAAATGCCACATGGCTTTTTAAGTTCCAGGCTTTGTACAGGATGTCCCCTCGCACTGGAAGGCCTCTCTCTTCCCGTCCCATCTATTATAAACTCTGCAAAGGCTGTGTTTCCCAGAGTAGAAGAGCCTACCCCATCTCAGTCATTGAACATACATACCTTAGGCATGGGAAAAAACCCATTTGATATAACTTTTCCTCCCAGTGACTTGAAAAGTGACTGGCATGTAGTAAGGTATTCAGCGAGGGTTTGTTGCAATGAGTTTTACCATTCATCTACCTTGCAGACAAATGGCAATTTCTTAGGTATCTATTCACAACCCATGCACTAAGTCATTTTTTCTTCTGAAACTGATTTTAGGCCCTCATACTATATACACACTATTGGGTTTTGTATAAATTCCTGAAAGATAAAATTATTTTAAATGAATACTGATTACTTTGTTCTATCAGGGTTTTGTGGTTTTTTTTTAACAGTCTAGAAACGGGAAGCTTGGTATTGATTTAAAGATGTCTCAAATATTACCAAGACATGGAGGGTTGCAGAAATAGGACACTACTTGTTCTTCGAATTTGGGAATATTAGAATTAGAGGCACTCCCTGAAGCCATAAGAAGACAGCTTTAGAATGAATAAAAAGGAGTCCTATTTTACACAGCAGGTGGTAAACATGAAACTCTTTACTCTGCGAATTGGTGCAGACTTGAAAATATAAGTAGGTTCCAAGAAGGATTTAGCTATAATCTAGGATGATGGTTTCAACATGTCATTGAGTAGAAATTAGAGCTATTTACCTTGTCAGCAGGGTGCACCCACCCCTCACTTACCCACAAAGTGCCATGAGCATCCTTGTCATCGCTGTTCCTCTGAGCAGGATACATCCAGTCTGATCTGATCTAACCAGCATGGCATTTCTGGTGCTTTCATACTCTCAAGTATGAAATTTACTTTCTTAAAATGAAATGCATTTCTCTCTTTGATTCACCCTACATAACTTAACTGTCATCAATCATTTAAAGAAAAATATCTTCCGAAATAGTTACTTCATTGAGCAAGTACATGAGGCAGGTCAAAAAAGACTGTACCCTAGCCAGAAGCTGAATGTCTTTCTAAACCACCTATACTTGGGGAGGGAAAAACTGAGTTGCCAAGTGCACCGAAGTAGATATTTTGTGTGCTCAGCCACAGTGCCCCATGTAGAAAGTAAAAGGAAAGAACAGAAAGATGTTATCTAAAACTGAATGGCAAGTTTGGTGCACAAAAGTTTTATTCACAAATGTTATCCTCAACATGTCACTCAATAAACATCATGTTTATCAAACTGCATACAAATGGCTGGAATCACATGTCAGGAGTATTTAAGGAAGTAGAAAAAGACAATGAAATTAGTCCTGTCTTTCTTAAGCTCATTTTAATTTAATGCGGGATTTGTGCAAATGGAAGAAAATCAAGGGGTCTCTTGACTTGATATGATGGGTAACAACAGAAGGTGGAGCTTACAGCTGAGCACAGGCGAGGAGGGTGGCAGGCAACCTGGCGCTGGGGCAGTGTCAGTGACTGACACGTTCAATGACCGCCAGGGCCCACTGTTACAGGATGTGACTAGGCCCAGCAGGGGCTACTTATGGTTATAGGGTTGCCATGTTATAAGCAGGATTTCTGAGAAAAAGGAGCCCTTTACTAAGATTTTTCACCTCTCACAAACTAAATCTTGTGTTGGCACACACATTCCCAGAACTCTGTGAGGTAACCGTTCCTACATAATAATTACTGTGTGTAAACATTCAAGGCTGTTCTTCCAATATGCAAGCGTTACTGAAATCTTCCCCTGGCCCAACCCTAGAGAAGCCCCGACGAAAAAGAAAAGTGTGTGAATCTGAAGACCTAATACAAAGACTATGAAGAAACTAGGGAGAAAAAGATTGGTAGCAACCAAGTGAGGAAGAGAAATGGCAGTCGGTATGGAGGAGAGAGGGGCAATGTACGGACAGATAGGCTGGGGGTGCGCATATAGTTGTGTTCTTTTCACTCGGTAGAACTTTACTTGACCCTTTACTCATGCAGAGGAACAGCAGCACCAGCCCACCCTGCAGCAGTCATGGGGTAACTTCAGGGCAAAGTTGCAGTCTGGCTGGTGCTGGGAGAAGCTAAAGCCAAATGCACGCTGCTTAGCCTACTCCTGAGCGGCCCCTCTGCCGGTCTGTCCCATGTACAGCCCTAGCTTAAGACCAAACAACCAAGGTAGAAAAGATGTAGGAAGAGAGAAGGCTCAGAGCGGAAGCACAAAGTTCACCCGGGGCAGCGTTTCTTACTGAGGAGCAAACGTGAAGCTCAAGTCCGAGCTTCAGTGCTATGAACTCTGTATTCGGAGGCATGCCATCAACCTCCCCTCCTTAAGCCCACCAGGATGACACAAGCTAGGGACTGGCTTTGGTCAATAATATATGTTCTCCTTTATTAATGATTATATAACAAGATTTAGCGAAAGGTCTGTAATTTTTAACTGAGCCACAGCCAACCCAAAATAAGCATGTAGCATGGAGAAGAAAACCTGTGCTCTTGCTGACACTGAAATTTAGGGGATTGGTTGTAACTGTGGTCTAAACAAACATTAACGATACATACAGCTACATGGATAGAACTGAATAAAAAAGTAGAAAATGGAGCAAAAATTATAATACAACACCACAGATGAAAATTAAAAACACATTCACGTGCAAAACAACACCTCAGACTTAACAAGGATACATGCATATTTAAGACACCATACATTGAAAACATACATCAAAACATCAGAGTGAATGCTAAGGGAAAGAAGAGAATTGGAGCAGTGATCAGGGAAGATAAAAGAGAAAGAAAATAAAACAAGAAGAGGTCTTCACACTAATCAATGAGGATAATGCCCTTTAAACTAAAGCATGAAAAAGAATAAAATCTGACCTTTTGAGACAGCATAGACAGACTGAAGAGTATTATGTTTAATGAAATAAGCCAGTCAGAGAAAAACAAACACCACATGATTTTACTTATATGTAGAATCTAATGAACAAAAAACAAACAAACAAAATAGAAACAGACTCAGAGATACAGAAAACTGACTGGCAGCTATCATAAGAGTGCGAGATTGGAGGGCTAGGTGAAAAAGGTGAAGGGATTAAACAAAAATGAAAAACAGTCACGGGTTAGGGGAGGTAGAAGAGGGTATAGAGGGGATAAATGGTGATAAAAGGAGACTCGACTTGGGGTGGTGAACACACAATACAATATACAGGTGATATATTATAGAATTGAACACCTGAAACCTATGTAATTTCATGAACCAATGTCAACCCAATAAACTCAATAGAAATTTAAATAAGTAAATAAATAAAACCTTGGGGGCAGAGGGAGATTAGGGAACTAATCCTTGTGATATATTGTACCATTTAACATTGCTGCTAAGATGCTATAGCCTGAGATTTTATCAGTTAAGATACCAGTTTCAGAAGTTTTAGGTGGTGTTAACCCTTTAAATGCAAACCATTCGGATGCGTATTTCAAAATGTATTTGATCTAATACTTTTAGTCATGGCTCAGGAATGCTTCACTCAGCTTTTTTAGTTTTTCCTGAATAAAAGTGCTTCTCACTGTGCTACGCAAAAAAATAATAATAATAATTAATTTAATTCTCTATTTGAAATCTGATTAAAACAAATACCACCATTACAGATGACTGGAAGCTGAAAGTAAGAAATAACTGGCACTTATTAGGATAGAAAAAAAGTAAGAAAGCAACTTAAGAGCTTGTACAAATAAACACAGACTTTATCAGACTTAATAGCTGGAAAAAAATGCTATTTTCAGAGATGTTCTTACCCCATCTCAAAACACTATGACATTCAGGCCAGGTCAGGGATAAGAGCCTGACAGACTGGAAAGGACATGGGACAGCACTCAGAACTGGCCTCCGACAGGCTAGTTACATACAGATTGTCTTTTCCAGCTCAGGTATATAACACCCTCAGTGTTCATTTTCTTGTCGCTGGAACCCAGGGCAGAACTAGGAATCTAGTGGTTGTCCAGACATTTGGGTAGAGCCAGGACATCCCATTCATACCTGAAAGATGGCTGACTATACCCTCCTGGTCTTTTCACTGCCCCTTAGCTGTAGGTTGTGGTAATAAACAGCTGGTTGGTAATCTCTTGTCTCCTTCTGTATCTGTGTTGCAGCCCCCCTGAAGAGCCCAAACCAAACCAGAGTGACAGCACACCAAACTCTCCAAACAAATCCTCTTGGTCCCCTGACGTGCCATAAAGCATATTTCACAATAGAAAGGGCGTATGTAAATAGTGCTGACACATGCTCTCTTGCACTCAGGTTTGGCCGCAGTGAACAGCAGGCTGAGAGCAAGTGCGTACAGCCGCTTGGCTGGAGCAGCGCGGGGAAGGAACGCGAAGGCTCTGCTTCAGGTTCTCCTGGGTATTCTTCGAGTTATTTTGTGTGTGTGTGTGAACTAATAACAGATCCGAGCTATTTACACACAAGTTCCCTTGTCTAAAATTACTTATATATGTTAAGTGTTTTAGTCACTGTTTGATAATAAGATGCAAAATAAACTAATTGTGCACACAGAAAATTAACGGAAAAGAAACACAGTCTGGGTGTGTGCTGAGTTTAGCCACCAGAATCTATTTTTAAAGACGACCTAATTAGTTGTTACATAGAATATGGGAGAAAAGAAACTCAGGAAAAGCTTTCAGACGAACCCAGCAGCAACTTTAAATGTATAACAGTGCTGAAGCCGTTCTACAAAAGCTTATGGCACGATTTTAACACAGCAGTCAAAAATGCCAGGGCAAATACATGAGAACAGAGAACATGTAAGTCTCTGAGGGAAAGGGATTATATTGAAAAGTGATCATAAAAAACTATTTTAACAATCATTGCTCTGTATGTATCTCCTGACATACTCTCCACCTAGTAAATCAGACTATAATCATTTTGCCACAGGCTCCCCCCACCAAAGGTACCTGTGAGCAGAGCCGCTGATCTTTATACTGTTTTTTATCGGAGTTAATGTTATTAAATGACAAATAGGTCAAAGATAAAGAAGGCTTGTCTTTCCTTAAATTAGAGCATTCTAAAATTTAAACAAAATAATCCGAATGCTAGATCTCCCCTGAAGGACTGATGTTGCATTCAGTGCACTAAAACTTCTTGAAAGGTTGAAGCATACTATTTTGTTATTTTCTCAAATAAAAGATGATTCTGAAAATTGATTTTACTTCCACAGTTGGAAAGCAAAGCTAACTAAAGAACAAATACTCTAATGGAATATAAAGAACATATTTAATAGATAAATTTTATAAAAGCATTGGCTAAGCATGAGAAAACTAGAAAATGATATTTTAAAACCTATTAACATAGATCTCTTTCAAGAAAATACTAATCTAATACTAGTAATAAAGTAGCATATATACTCTTCCTGCTTAGACAAAACCGCTGCCATCATTACACACTCTCAAATACTTGAATCTCATTCTGGAAAGAAAAGGGTGGTTAGTGAGTTCTCTATGAAAACCTGCCAATGGAATGTTTAGGTTTGAATGACAGAATTAACTGGCTCATGTCATTTCTCTCTACCCAAGCTTAATGAAACAAAAGCTAGTTTAAAAAAAGTAAAACAAAAATTGATTGGCACATGGCAAACAATGAAAATTCTACAACCGAAGGCCGTTACTTCAGAAAACAGTGAGGAAAACGGAGTTTCAGTCACCCTTTCCCCCCACAACCCGCCCCCCACAAACACACATACACACTCCCACAAGGCCCTCACAAATTACACTGGGGAGCTGCAAAATCCTGAGCTCTCACATCAATAATAAATCTGGAGAAAGGCAAGCTTAGTGTGCTGCCTTTTCCCACCTCTGGAGAGTGAAAGAAAGGCTGCTAGGGGAAAAAGAGCAGTTCTCTGGCAAAAAAGAAGCCTCTGGACCACGGGATGAATAAAGGAGGGTCTGAAGCACGCGGAGGCCCCTCCTGGGAAGGGAGCGCACCTCCCAACCTGGTAGACTTTCAGCAGCACCTTGCTCAGAGGTGGGAGTGGAGCCCGGACAATGGAATGACCGTGCCCACTCCGCTGAGCCTGCCTGCTCCCTGCCACACTCTTGGGAATTAATAAAGTGGATTCAGGCCCCCAAAAGCAAAGCCTGAGCTGCCCTTTATTAGAAATAAGCAGGTCTCACACGCAGCAGAAAGACAGTCAAGTACACTGGCTATTTCTGGACGGTGGGATTGAGATCATTGTTTTACTTTCTTCTCCATATTTTTCTGATTTGCTTAGTCTTTATAATGAATTCGAAATTTCTGTGTAAAACAAAACCAGTTTTTTTCTTTAAAAAATCATGAAAGCAAGAAAATAAGAAAAGCAAGATGGAATTTAGCTCACCACACAGAGTCTGAAGAACCATGAACCTGAGGTAGGAGTATAGCAAATCATCTAATGTCCCCATCTTTTTCAAGTAAACCCAGCCCATTGGGTACTTTGATCTTTGAGAGAATGGAAAGGAAAGAGGAGGGACATATCTAGATTCAGAAAAAACGAGAAGCGCAAAGGAGGAAACTGATCTGTGAGACGTGGAGAGTTGGGCTGATCTAGAGCAACTGGGGGAGATGAAATCTACCAGCTGGTCCCGTCTTTTCCCTTCCACCCCATACTTTCCCACGTGACACTTCCATTATCTCAGCCATCACCAATCCCTGACATCCAGTTTCAGTCATCTATGGCCAGGGCAGCAACTGAAGGGGGCCGAAGTGAGGATCAGGTGACTGTGAAGTGCGCGCGTGTGTGTTCAGTGAGTGCACATAGTGCTGCTTATGCAGAACTAATAGAGTTATTCCAAATATGAACAGGTAGTATCTGAAAGAAAACATACACTTCTTTACTTGAGTGTACTTGTTCTACCAATGAAGGTATATTAATAATTTAAATTAAATAACTAATCTCGATAAGACATGAACAAACAAGAATCATAATGATGAGCAGATTTAAAGGGAGCACAGCAGAATAATGTACTCTTTGTCACCGTATGCCACTTTTCACCATCTTTCAATGAATCACTGATAAAATGCACCATTATTTTCTATGCCATTATGGAAGAGAAAAATGTTATCACATAAACTGTAACTCAATACCTTCTTATCACATCAACTCTACAGTTCCAATCACAGGGGTGTTCAAATGTGTATCTCAGAGCAGATGAAATGCAATATCCCGCATTCCCCACACACCAGGCATTAGTTGGGCGATTCTTGGCAGCTCCCTTAACCGTTCTGGTTTGTTTCTTCAACTATAACAACGTGTTGGACTTTTACCATTTGTATCATTGGTAAAAGTCCTTCACATTGTTAAAATTATATGGTTCCAGATCTCTGATTTTCTCCCAGAATTAAGATACTCTGGGGCCCTGAGGCCTTTCAGGATGTGAGAAGTAGAAGCTCTGGTGGGCTGTGCTGCTTGGAATGCCTCAGGTGTCTCTGGGGCCTTTTGGCACCCTCATCTCATATACCATATACCATATGAGGTTTCATATACCATAAAACCTCATCTCAGCTCCTACGGGGAGGCACCCATGAAGAGGCAGCCACCCTTCCTAAGCCACCACCCCTCTCTCACCAACACCTCCCCCCTTCAGAGATGGTCCCCACTTGCTTTGTCCTATTACCTACTTCCTGGTCCCTTGTCTCCCAGGCCAGAAGAGAGAGAGAGATGAGGAAAGAAGACTTGTTATCCAGGATGGCTTTCTTCCTGTCAAAGAACAGTTGCCTAGGTAACCAAGTATTAACAGGAAGTAATTCCTATTCTCTCTTTTTGCTAGACTAACCATTCTTCTCATTCCTCCATCCTGTCTTACTACAGAGTTAATAGTAAAAGGATTTATTTAATTACATTCTGCATTTTATAACCCCTGCCAGCTTTCAACAGCAAACTCCAAACTGTCTCTTACTGGAGGCTTGTCTTAAATGGACCAGAACAATTTTTCTCATCTAAATATTTTAAACCTAATTGGAACATACCAAAGCAAAGCAAATTTAAAAGCGTTAGAGTAGCTTCCTTGTGCCTTGATTTATCACTGTCTGAGGCTGGTATGTTGAAATATAGCTCCTGTTTTATAGCATCAAGACTGGCTGAAAATAGGAATGCTTTTAGAAGGGAAAAGGGAAAGGAATTTCTTTACCAAAATATCTAACCCCACTGGCTTATCAACGTTCACAGCATAGATTATTTTCTTAAGTTACATGGATACTGGGTAGGGTCCAAAGTGATAGATCCAAGGTCTGGGGTGCAGCAAGTCTCAAAGGCATCCTCAGAAGGTGTGTGGCATAGAGGGAGATGGGGAACACTAAGGGGGGATGAACTGCAGGTCCAGTTCCATTCTCTGTCCTTCCCCATCCTGCTGTGTGCATGGGAAACGGACTTGAATGAACCACAGCACCCTGTCCTTGCCCTCCGGCTTCCTCTCGAGCTTAGTCAATGGAAAGAACTTGCCAGGGATAAGGTTGACGCAGAATAACGTTGGGTTGGCAGTGGCTGTTTTTCTGCCCACAGCGACAGCTCCTGCCATACAGTCCTCACCTACAGCTACAGGTCTCCATCGGTTTCAGCTATCTCTTCAAGCCCAGAGAGAGGGGGCAGTGGTTTCCCACGGCAGCTAACCCCTGGGGTGCTTCGCCTTCCCTTGTTGGATTCCCCCAATGCTTAATCCTTTGTATATAAGCCCATGAGTCACAGCTTTCTTCAGAATCATTACCTTCTTTGAAAGCAATAATAATAATACTATGATTACTTTTTAAAATAATCTTTCTCTTTGAGAGATACACCCTAAAGTATTAAGGGATAAATGATATTTAAATGAAGCATCTTTGGTCATGAGTTGATCAGTGTTGTAGCTAGGACACTGGCAAATGGATACCCAGGACTTATATTTATAATTTTCTCTCTATTTTTGTTTATGTTTGAATTTTTCCACTGTAAAAAGATTTTTAATGGAAAATAAACTCTTTTTTAACCACCCCTTTTGGGTTCCCCATGGGGACCTGGACTGATACAGGAGTAAAGGAGGAATGAATTGAGAATATTAGCAAGTTTAACATGCCCTGTTATATAATTTTGCCTGGAACCACCTTCCAAAACCAAAGGTTCCAAATAGTATGTTTGTGGTCCTTTCTAAACTGGGAATATACCATAAAACCTCACTAATTCACCTTAATTCGGTGAGCTATTCGATCTGACTCAGAAAAGATCTATGTAAGAATTTTTAATTTTTTTAATTGAGTAATTTACTTTCAATCTCAGGCTGGCCTTACGCACTCTCCAATCTTACCTCACGAGGTACCTTTGCGCAAATATTTATGGAAAACTTCTACAAACTCACACGTCTCAAAATTCAGCTTGTTTTAACTTTTCTTTAAAGCCCGTCTTGACCATATTGGCCGAAAGGAACTGTCCTTCATAGGGATTACTCTCTGCTTTGCCAGTCACTGGGTGACTTTGGGCAAGTACTTGACCTCTCAGTGCCTCAGTTTTGGCATCTGTAAATGGAGCTCTAACAGTCTGTATTTAATTAGGATTTATATGAATATTAAATCAATCTATTTGGGATTGGCTATGCATTCACTCAATTTTAGCTACTATTATTATCATTTCTTCAATAAACATGTAGTGAGCTTCTGTGATGTGTCTATTTGTATTCTGGGTTTGTGTGTATGTGTGTGTCCTGACGCTGCACCGGTAGACAAAATCACCGTGGCGCTTCCTCTCTGCAGTAGAGACAGATATAAACACATACACAGATAAATGTATGGCTTTTTAATACTGCTAAGCGCCATGAAGAAACGAAAACAGAGTCAAAATGATGGAAGATATTCTCTTTAGATAAGGTAATGTGGAGTGCCCTCTCTAAGAAGGTGACATTTTGATGAAAAGGCACACATGGAAATTAGTTTTTAAACCAGTTTCACTGCCTAAGAAAACACTCTTAGATAAATATCATAAAACTGCAAATATTTGGAAACTATGTGTTTCCAACTAAGTAGAAATGATAATCCAGAATCCCAACCTGGACTGGTAGACTTGTCAATGGACAAATTCCCATTACAAGCGCAGTATCCATTCCCAAGCTGTATCTCAAGGTTGTGTTAAATGCTATCAACTCCCATATTGTCTTTTCCTAAACTGACCTAATTTTTCTAACGCAGTGCTTTGTCATCACAACTCTTTCCCCCTGCTGACAGCTTCTACTCTGGCTGCCATTTCACAGACTTGGCCTTTTAATTTCTTCACCTTTAATTGTTGCCTAAGAAATTGCCTTTAGTCTGAATGATACCTTTAAACTGCTTTCATGCTACCATCCACCTGTTTTCCTTTTTTATCAGAGCCACTGTCACTGAATTCTTTCATCTTCTACTTTTTTTACTCTCTTTTATTCTCTTCACTCCCATATTTAACCAAAGGGAGAGGAGATTCCTAAAGAAGCTGCTAACCCCGGGGGGCAGGGGGGCGGTGACTGGGGGTGCAGAGGAGGGCAAAAGGTGACACTGGTGGGAGCAGAGGATTCGGAGGAATGAGACGAGGTGAGAGGTGGTGGCACCATCTGAGAGACGCACCATCACTTTTCTGACAAGTTCAGAATCTGAGAATTAATAAAATAAGGATTTGCATTAGAAAGTGTCGGGAGATTCACGAAGATAAATATGATGTTTATTCTCACCAGAGAGGGAAAAGTAAAATGAAAATTGTCACTGTATGAGTTCTTTGTAAGTGGGTTAGTGGAATAAAATTTTTTTAATTCTAGCTATATAAAATAACAGTGCGCAGTTGGAAGCCTGCATCCCCGGGCTTTTCCCCATGTGAGGCAATAACCTCAGGTAAACACTTGGCTCTCTGAATCTTCTCCTTTACCTCCTGCTCCTTTGCTATGATTTTTTTCTCTCCTTCATACATAGCGCCCCAAGTCACTCAAGAATAGAAAACGTAAAAGCTAAAAAATTAAATTCTTAAGATTAATTTCTAAGGAATTCACCAAATGCCACAAATTTAGAGCCTTTCCTTGTCAGGCACTCAATGACTCAGATTAATAGCACTGCTTTCTAAAGTTGACAAATGAGGGCCACACAAAATCGGCCTGATTTTCATATTGTTGCATGTCTCACATGAGTGCTGGGATCGTGCCACCCTCCAGAGACTGGCTCATGCCACAAACGTTCCCAGGTACCAGGAAAGGAGCGATGTCACAGTCTGGGCGGCACTCTGGCACGTGCAACACTGAAAGTTCTACATATGGAAAAAAATTAATATAAGAGAAAACACTGCTTGCTTTTCAGTAATAATAAAAATACAGTTTCATTATCTCACAAGTTAAAATATCACAGAAGAAGAGATTGAGAGGTCCAGCCTTTTGCTCTCTCACGTCCTTATACACAGATTTCCCTCATAAAAATATTCTGTATTGTCCTCATTCAAATTTTTTAAGAAGATTTGTTATAATTCTTCCTAAATGACATGTTAAAATTTACATTGCTTCACCTTCAAGTGGCTTCCAGGGTGACACATTTTAATCTTCCAGACAATTTTACCCTGATCAAAGGAAAGGATATCTTTTTCTCCTTTTGTGTTCGGATTAAAAATTATAATCTGCTGGCATGAGTTGAATGAAATTGGAAGTTTACTTTGTTAAAAGAAGAAACTCATTAATTCTGAAACATCCTTTTAAAATCTGAAGATTTTACCCTGACCAGTGTGGCTCAGTTGGTTGTGCGCTGTCCTGCAAAGCAAGAGGTCATGGGTTTGATTCCCGGTAAGGACACAGATCTCGGTTGCGTGTCTGGTCCCTGGTTGGGGCATGTTGGAGAGGCAACAGATCAATGCTTCTCTCTCACACTGATGTTTCTCTCCCTCTATTTCTTCATCCCTTCCCCTCTCTAAAAATAAATAAATAAAATCTTAAAAACAAAAGCCCTGAAGATTTCAAAAAAGGTCTGGTATTTCCAGTGGCATGCCAAAGGTGGGGAAAGGGGACAATCTGACAAGAGATGAAGGTAAAAATGTGAATTGTTGTTCACAGATAATGCTGAACAATAATTAAATTGACTAAAAACCATTGTGCATTTTTATTATCATACATGCCAGAGATCCTAAATAATGTGACAGAATACTCCTCCCTAAAAAAATAAAATAAAATAATATATATAGTTTTACATGTTCTAACAATTGCTATGGTTACTGTTAGATTTCAATATATGTACACAAACTTTAAATTAGTACATTTTACTACTAACCTTTTAATACACATTATAGCCTACAAGTAAGTTAATTCAGAGAACTCCCAGTGATATAGCTAACATCACATACATGCACTCTTAGACATATATGTTTATTCCATAAGTAAGTTCAAGAAGATTCAGGAATCGTTCCAGCTCACTTTGGGTGCAGTTTGCATCTCCAACCCTCATGATACCCTGTATTCCTAACATGTAAGCAGTAGATTTGAAAAAAACAGTAACATCGTATTAAATATAAAAAACAATACATGCAAAAAATGAAACTAGACCCTTCTCACACCACACACAAGAATAAATTCAAAATGGATCAAAGGCTTAAATGTTCGACCCAAAACCATAAAAATCCTAGAAGAAAACAGAGAAAGCAAAATCTCAGACATTGCTCATAGGAATTTTTTATCAGATATATATACCCAGGCAAGGGAAACATAAGAAAAAATAAATAAATGGAACTTTATCAAACTAAAAAGTTTTTGCACAGCAAAGGAAATCATCAAAAAAAATAAAACGACAGCCCACAGAATGAGAGAGCATATTTGCCAATACATCTGATAAGGGGTTAACATCCAAAATTTATAAAGTACTTACAAAACTCAACACCAACAAAACAAACCACCCAATTAAAAAATGGGCAAAGGGCCTGAACAGACACTTCTCCAACAAAGACATACAGATTCCAATACGCATATGAAAAGATGCTCAATGTCACTAACCAGAGAAATGCAAATAAAAACCACAATGAGATACCATCTCACAGCTATCACAATGGCCTTCATCAATAAATCAACAGACGACAAGTACTGGTGAGGATGTGGAGAAAGGGGAACCCTTTTGCATTGTTGGTGGCAAGGCAGACTGGTGTGGTCACTGGAAAGTAGTATGGAGATACCTCAAAATATTAAAAATGGATCTCCCTTTTGACCCAGCAATCCCTATCCGAAGGAACCCAAAACACTAATTCAAAAGAACATAAGCACTCCTATGTTCACTGCAGCATTATTTACAATGGCCAAGATACAGAAGCAACCCAAGTCTCCATCAATAGATGAGTGGATAAAACAACTATAGGACATTTACACAATGCAATACTACTCGGCCGTAAAAAAAGAAAATTTCACCCATTGCAACAGTATGCTTGGACCTGGAGAAAATTATGCTAAATGAAATAAGCCTATCAGAGAAAGATAAATACCATATGATTTCACTCATATGTGGAATCTAATGAACGAACCGAACTAACAAGCAAAACAGAGACAGACTCATAGATGGAGAACAGATGACAGCGAGTGTGGGGTGGGGAAGAGGTTAAGGGGTGGAAGGACTGAGCAAAAAGGAAAAAGGACTCATGGACAACAGTGTGATGGTTGCTGAGGGAAGGAGGGTATTAAGGGGACTAAATGGTAATAGAAAAAATATAATAAAGATTTTTAAAAAGTGTTCATTTGAATCATCATTCCATGCGACCACTGGAATTTTTATTTTTGTCAAAATGTAAAAGCCATGAAAGAGAGCAAATGCAAGACATGGTATTTTTTATTGGAAAGTACAAATTTTAATTTATATGTTATTTTACTGAGTTCCAATAATAGCTTTAAAATTGAAACATTCTTTTCAATTATCCTTATTTGTCTCTTGATTGATGTTAAACTCTAATAGCACTAATTATTGCAATAAACCAATGAATAAAGGAAGTCTTCATCCTTTTTCAAAAATTTATATTAATATAAGTAAAGTAATTAAAGTGAACAATTACTTTTCTCCTTTTTTATAAATAACACCTATTTTATATTTTATTCTTCACTTTTTATTAGCATAATTATATATATGAAGTCCAATCAAAACATTTCAACCATCGGCATTTATTTCGTGGACATTATTATCACACATTCTATTTCATATGAAATAATTTTGAAGATAATTTTATTATATAGAGGAGGCAAAAGTGAAAAAACAATGTGCTCTCGCTGCAGAAATGGTACATACAACACTGGCTTTCTTGGGTTTTCTTAGATTCTTACAACTTTCTAACCTTTGAGTCTCAATTCTAACACAACTTTACATTAAAACTGTAAAATGGTCTAGGATGGTAGCTTCTAAGATTGCTAGAAGAAAATAACTCCTAGAAAGAGATAGAAAAGAGAGGGAAATGACAACCAAGATATGCATTCATTTATTCATGCATTCACTCCTTTATACGTTCACTACAGAGCTAGTCAGCACCCAGCACTGTGGCAGGCACTGGTTTAGGCACTAAGGATACAGCCGGGATAAGCTTCAGGCCCCTGAGAACTTACACTGTAATGGAAAAACACAAACAACAAACATAATGAACAGGTAAATTATATACTATATTAGAAGATGATAAATTCAGAGAAAATAAGAAATGTGGCATGTTATGGGGGATCAAGAGTGCCCGGAGGAGGTAGTTTTACACAGCAAGTCTTCGGGAACAGGACTTTTGATCCGAGGCCTGAAGAGGGTGAGGGTCACCGTGTGCCCGTACTTGCCCCTGGCCCTTGTCCACATGGAAGGTGAGTAAAGGATGCCTCTTCGTAGGTTAATTAGTCCTCTTGGTCCCCGAACTCTGTTTTTTTTAAGACTATTGTTACATTTATTTCGTTTAGATCTTTTTTTCAGTAACATTTCTTAACATTTACTTGCCTCACTGGAAGGCTTTTAACTTCTCATCTATCTTTTTCAAAGTACCTTCCAAGAGCAGCACTGTCAGAAGCAAGATGGAAAGAATCAAGGTGGGTACCAATTTTTAACCACATTTCCCACTGATAGTCGAATCTGAGGTCAGGATTGAACAAATATAAAAAATATTATTTCCTAACAATGTAGAAACGGTTGTTTAAAAGTTTTCTCTGATGTTTGCTAATACCAAGTATCTTGTCAGTGCTCATAGCTTTGAGCTGGTAATTTCCCAGTGTTTCAAACCATACTTTCAGAAGCCCGGATTTAAATGCTTGTATTATAAATGCCTTCTTTTCCCTAGGAATGTCAGCTATGGACACAGAGTACAATATAGGAGCCTTTTTTTTTAACTCTTGACAGCTTCTACCCCAGCAAATCTCATGAAAAGGGAATGGCAACTTCCTGCTTGACATAAGTTAAGGACACCAGGAAGTTTACCTTGACTCCATCACCCACAAAGCTTCCCCACCCAAACACTGGTGACTTAACATAGTTAATATGGGGAAAAGATTATACAATAAGAGTTGACTATTCAAATGTAAAATTAATACACCCAGGAGAGATTATTGACATCTGGCCAGGAAAGCAAAGTAGGCACTCTCTATACTCACCTCCTCCCATGGCCACACCAAAATTATAACTAAACTACAGAACAACTATCACAGAGAATTGCTTGAAATCTAATTAAACAAAACTCCTCTAACTGAGGATTTGAGAAAGAAGCCACTTGGAGACTGGCAGGGGGGCAGCAACAAGGAACAAGCTTCCCATGTAGCCACTAAAAACCAGAAGGGAGGTCTTGGCTGCGGAGTTGTCCCCTAAGGAATGGGGGGTCCTAGCCCCACACCAGGGTTCCAGTGCCAGGAAAAGAAGTTCCCATAAAATCTAACTGTGAACACCAGCAGAGACCGGGTGAGACAGAGGGCTACTGGAGACCCAGGCATTCCTTGTAAAGAGGAATTCCAGTGCTACAAAAGCAGCTTGAAAATCAAAATGTGCCAGAGATACGCAGGGCAGGACCTGAATTGTCTGGCTTCAGGGCAAGGGCTGGAGGGGCAGCTTTCTGCCTCACAGAAGTTCTGGCAGAAGCCATTGTTCTTTTGCTCCGCACGACAAGCCTGCACACAGGCAGGAACCAAGTCTCAGTTTTCATCAACCTAACACTGTTCTCCGCACCCTGGCGATTCCCTGAGACCAACTGCCCCACTGAACTTGCTGGTCCTCCCAAACCACTTCCAGCCGCTTTTCTATACACACAGCCTGTCTTGGACCCTGCTTTGGACTTTACTAAAAGCTATCAAAGGTTCGGAAATCCCAGACAAGCATTGTCTGCCCACAGCATGCCCCATGCCTCTTACTAAGCGGCCCCAAGTCCAGCACTGGTGGCAGCCAATTTGGATTCACAGCTTAGCCTCTCCCAGGCACAACAAGTCCAGCACAAACAACACCACCTGTAAGTCACTTTGTAGCTTATACCACATGGCCCCAGGCAGGGCACAGACACCACCTGACCTTGGCCTGCACCAGAGTACCCCCCAAGAAGCCCCAGAACCGACACACCCAGTGGTCAGCTTCAGACTAAACCAGAGCATCGCCCAACCACCTCCTCAAATGATACACCCGAAGGGCAGACTCAGCAGGCAACAGAGCCCCACTATAGTGAATCCTGCCCCCTTGGGTCAGCCCCTACAATAGCGCCTCCACTGTCATAACAGCCACTCCTCACAGCCAGTCAGCCTGAGGGTCAATCCCTCACAGTGATGTGCCAACAGCAATCAAAACTCAATTACAACAGGAGAGCAGATACAACCCACACAAGGGACACACCCAAAACACCCAACTCAGGTGAACAAGGAGACTGCACCACTGGGCTCCACAGGACACCTACTATATACAACTACTCTACCAAGACCAGGAGACATAGCAGCTCTACCTAATACATAGAAACAAACACTGGGAGGCAGCTAAAATGAGAAGAGAAAGAAACAGGTCCCAAATTAAAGAACAGAACAAACTCCAGAAAAAGAACTAAACAAAGTGCAGACAAGCAATTTCCCAAATATAAAGTTAAAAACACTGTTTAGAAGAATGCTCAGTGAATTTAGGGGAACAGTACATGAACTCAGTGAAAACTTTAACAAAGAGATAAGAAACACAAAAATAGAGACAGAAACCATAAAAAAGAACCAGTCAATAATGACGAATACACTAACTAAAAAGAAGGCTACATTAGAGCAAATCTACTGTAGATTATATAAAGTGGTGGACTAAATCTGGAATTTGGAAGACAAGGTAGCAGAAAATAATCAGAACAGCAAAAAAACAAAAGAATTTAAAATATTGGGATAGTTTAAGGGGCTTCTGGGACAGCATTAAGTGTACTAACATTTGCATTCATAGGGATACCATAAGGAGAAGAGAGAGAGCAAAGAATTGAGGATCTATTTGAGGAAACAGTAACAGAAAACTTTCCTAACCTGGTGAAGGAAATAGACATAAAAGTCCAGGAAGTTCAGAGTCCCAAACAAGATGAACACAGAGAGACCCACACCAAGACACATCAAAAATAAAATGCCAAATATTAAAGACAAAGAGAGAATATTAAAAGCAGCAAGAGAAAAGCAGTTACTTGCCTACAGGAGCAGGGAGTTCCCCTAAGACTGTCAGCTGATTTCTCAACAGAAACTTTGCAGAGCAGAAAGGAACATCATGAAATAGTCAAAGTGATGAAGAGCAGGGACCTACAACCAAGATGACTCTACCCAACAAAGCTACCATTTAGCTTTGAGGGACAGATAAAGAGCTTCCCAGACAAGAAAAAGCTAAAAAGAGTTAATGAACTCCAAAGTGGTATTAGGAATGCTAAAGAGGCTTCTTTAAAGAAGGAAAAAGATCAAAACTATGAATAATAAAATGGCAATAACTGCACGCCTATCAATAATTACTTTAAATGAAAATGAATTAAATACTCCAGTCAAAAGACATAAGGTCATTGAATGGATAAGAAAGCAAGACCCACACATATGCTGCCTACAAGAGGCCCACTTCAGATCAAAAGACACACAAACAGAAAGTAAAAGGGAGAGGAGAAGATGGCAGCCGAGTTAAGTAGAAGCCGAGTCCACTTGCTGTTGCCCCCAACTTGGATTCTCAGCTGATCTTCTGACAAATAACCTGAATAATCAATGGAATCTCAGCTGATACAAAGTTCTGAAGCCAAGAGGTACGGGAGATGCTTCACAACGGGCAGTAAGGAGATTTTATAAGTTGAAGAGCAAATACCCCATGCCTGGCACCTGCAGCAACAGAAGGACTAGTCAGAAATTGCAGCTTTGGGGCTCCCTCCCCTCCCAGGGCAGGGGCCCCAGCCCCATGCAAGGAACCCCCAGGCCCATGCCGAAAGAGACTTGGGAGGATATATGGAGTCAGGGAGACCCAGGCTACACACACACGGCAAGCGGCATGTCCACAGCCACAGTGCCGAATGCCAACTGGGAGAGTGCCAGAGGGACAGAAAGGATCTCTGTCTCCCAAAATGATCAGGGGCCACTCCTGGGTTGGGCGAAGGAAGGCTGCAGCCAGCCGTGACCACGAGGGACTTTCGGCTTTTTGGAGAGGTGGCATGCACAAAGAACCAGACAGTGACTCAGTAGTGAAGTGGGGGTGCCACAGAGAGACTTTTCAAAAGGGGAGCTGAAGTATGCTGGGCAGGGACCCCATGTACAGCTGCCCTGCCAGCAAAAGGACAGGACTGAAAGCGCAGTTTGCTCCCACTGAGTGTAGCTTGGCAGAGAGATCAGAAAGTTGCACAGCAAAAGGATTTCTGGGCCCCAACCCAGTGCAGCTAGCAAGCGGGGGCCTACACAAAATGGAGAGCACGGGATTGTGTCTACTACGAGGGCAGTGGGCTGGGAATTCGATGGGCAAGACCTGCGTGCCTGAGATTCATAGCCAGGGAGAACCCCCTTCCCCAGCAGAGCTCAAACCTCTGGGAAGGGAAGGAAGTACCCAGCCCCTACTTCCTGCAGGACTGCAGGCACCATATCCAACAGGGAAGCTCTGCAGAACAGTCGAGACAGGCTCAAGAACCCCTACAGGGTGCTTATCTGCAGGAGAAAGGCAGGAAGAGAAGCTCCAGAAGGGCCATTCTGAACTTCTCTCAGGGAGAAAAAATACACTAGTTCCTAGGGCCCTATTGCTCTGAGGCCAGCAAAGAGGAAGACCAGATCTCAGTGCAGCACAGGGGAATCAGGGCCTCTCCCTGCCTCGGCTCTCACACAGAGCTGTCATCAGCACCACGTGGAAAAGACCTGACCATCTTACACAGATTGGTCCCTCCCCTGAAATGGACAGCTAGTTCATCAGAAACTATACATTACTGGAAATAGTTGGGACAGACCAAGATGGGTGGTGCAGGGGCAGAGGAACACGCTCACAGTTTTCCCAGAAAACTAAACAGTGCCCATAGCTGTGGCCTTAGAATCATCCAAATAGTTTCCATGGAGGAATGTTCAAGCTTAACACAAAATATGATGCAGATATGATGCTCTACTCGGTCATTTCGAATGCAATGGCCACACAGTACACATGCTCACTCAACGGCATCTACTATCCCCACTGACTAGTACAGTGAAGTTATCATTGCTCACACATGCACATTCCAGTCCACTCTCCTTGGCTGCCAGTTTACATCAATGTTGCACAAACCATTCTCGTTATATTAACAATGGTTGGGCTTTTTCTGGACAGACCTTGTATATATATCTAGCACCAATGTCCCCAGAAACATTGAAAACAGCCCAGTTCCTATGCCAGACTGACATAAAGCCTCACACTAAAGGTTTAGTTACCTCAGTTCCTATTACCCAATGTATCACGTTCGGCTTTCAACAACAAAAACATGCTACTAAAAGGTAGGAAAAAAACAGCCTGAAGACACAAAGCAAGCATCAGAACCAGATTCAGATATGGCACAAATTTTGGAAACATCACATAGGGAATTAAAATAATTATAATGTTAATAGTTATAATGAAAAATATATACAATATGCAAGAACAGATGAGTAACGTAAGCAAAGCTACAGAAACTCTGAAGAAGAACCAAAAGGTGATATGCTAGAAATCAAAACCACTATAACAGAAATGAAGAATGCCTGTGATGAATGGACTCATCGGTAGATGGGACGTGGCCAAGGAAAGAATCAGTGAGTTTGAGGATATGTTAATTGAAATTTCCCAAACTGATATGCGAAGGGAAAAAAATATGAAAAAAGCAAGAACTATGGGACAATTTCAAAAGCTGCAACATACATGTAACTGGAATACCAAAAGGAGAAGAGAGTGGAGAAGAAATATTTGAAATAATAGTGGCTGAGAATTTTCCAAAATTAATGCTGATAGGAAACCGCAGATCCATGAGGTTCAGAGAACATGAAGCAGAATAAACACCAAAAATTCTACCTCCAGGTATGTCATATTTAAACAGAAAAAAAAACCCTAATACAATAAGAAAATCTTAATGGATGCTAGAGAAAAAAAATCACCTTACCTATAAAGAAATAGCATTAAGAAATACAGCATATTTCTCATCACAAATCACACAAGCAATATTTAAAGTGTTGAGAGACAAAAGTCACCAATCTAGAATTCTATATCCAGCAAAATTATCTGCAAAAGTGAAGGAGAAATATTTTCTCGAACAAACAAAATCTTCGGGCATTCATCACCAGAGGACCTGCCCTGCAGAAATGTGAAAAGTCCTTCAGAGAGAAGGAAAATAATATGGGTCAGAATATTAAATCTACATTTTAAAAAAGGAAAACAACAGAAAAAAGAATAAAGGTAAAATAAAATCATTTATTTTTCTTATTCTTAATCGATTTAAGGATAAACTTTTACTTAAAATAATAATAGTAACACTGTGTTGGATGATTGTAACAAATGGATAAGTGAAATGAGTAACAGCAATGTCATAAGGGATGAAAGGAAGGAATTATGAATACTGTTGTAAGTATAGTATCTGCAGTACACACGAAGTGCTTTAGTGTTGGTAGAAGAGGGACACAGATTAGCTTAAAATGTATACCTCAAACTCTAGAGCACTAATTTAAAAAACAATTTTAAAAAGTATAATTTCTTTATGTATTTTGGAGATCAAACCCTTGTCTGAGGTATCATTGGCAAATATGTTTTCCCATATGGTCAGTTCCCTTTGCATTTTGATGATGTTTTCTTTAGCCCTGCAAAAGCTGTTCAGTTTGATGTAGTCCCATTAGTTTGTATTTTCCTTTATTCCCCTTGCCCTAGGAGATATATCAGCAAAAACATTGCCATGTGGGATATCCAAAATTTTACTGCCTTTGTGTTCCTCTAGGACTTTTATGGTGTCATGACTTAAACTTCAGTCTTTTACCCGTCTTGAGTTTATTCTGGTGTATCGTATAAGTTGGTGGTCTAGTTTCATTTTTTTGTATGCACCTATCCAGTTCTCCCAATGCCATTTATTGAATAGTCTATTTTTACTCCATTTTATGCTCCTGCCCCTGTTGCCAAATATTAATGACCACAGACACATGGGTTTATTCCTGGGCTCTCTATTTTGTTCCACTGATTTATGCGTCTGTTCATATGCCAGTACCAGACTGTTCTGGTTACAGTGGCCTTGTAGTATAGTATGGTATCAGGCACTGTAATCCCTCCTACTTTGTTCTTCTTTCTCAAGACGGCTGAAAATTAAAGCCACAATGAGATACCACCTCATACCAGTCAGAATGGGCATCATAAACAAATCAACGAGTGCTGCCGAGGAAGTGGAGAAAAGGGAACCCTAGTGCACTGTTGGTAGGAATGCAGACTGGTGCAGCCACTGTGGAAAACACTATGGAATTTTCTCAAAAAATGGAACAGCCTTTTGATCCAGCGGTTCCACTGCTGAGATTATACCCTAAGAATCCTGAAACACAAATTCAAAAAAACATATGCACCCCAATGTTCATTGCAGCATTATCTATAATAGCCAAGTGCTAGAAACAGCCTAGCACTCATCAGTAGATGAGTGGATCAAAAAACTGGTACATTTACACAAGGAATACTACGCAGCAGAAAGAAAGAAGAAACTTCTACCTTTCATGACAGCATGGATGGCACTAGAGAGCATCATGCTAAGTGATATAAGCCAGGCAGTGAAAGACAAACACCATATACTCTCACCTATAAGAGGAGCCAAATGAACAAAACAAACAAGCAAATTAGAACCAGAGGCATGGAAACAAGGAGCAGGCTGACAGCAACCAGAGGGGAGGGGGAGGGGATAAGGGTGGAAAGAAGGGGAAGGGATTCGTCACGGAACATGAGTGACCCGTGGACTTGGGCAACAGGATAGGAATTGGCTATGGGAGCGAAGGGTAAGCTGGGTGGAGGGAAGCAAAAGGGGAAAAATTGGGACAACTGTAAAAGAACAACAGTAAAATACTTTTTAATGTATAATTTCTAAGAGAAAAAATGAAATGGAATCACACAACATGCTCAGTTAAAACTGGAGAAGGCAGAAAACCAGGTGAAAACAATAAAAAACAGTTATAAACATGGTAGACATTAATACAACTATCAGTTATCACTTTTATTTAAATTTGAATCGCTTAAGTACACAAAGTAAAAGACAGGGATTGTTGAAGTGAGTAAGAAAACAATACCCAACTACATGTTGCCCACAAGAAACTTACTTTAAATATAAACAATAAAAAGTTCGGTGATTGTCAGGGGCTTGTGGGTGCGAGGAAGGAGACTGAAGATGTGAAGTGCAGGGGATAATTTAGGGTGGTAAAACTATTCTGTATATTACTGTTTTTGTGGATACATGAAATCTTGAAATTGTCAAAGCCCATTGAACTTTACAACAAAAAAATCATGAGCTGCCTAAGATACAAATGAGTAGCAAATTGAGTTTGACTTTGGAATAACTGCCACCCTTTAAGCATCCAGTGCCCTCATGTTGTTTTCCGGTTGCCCAGTGCCCCCCATGTCACAAGTGTAGATTCATAATATAGTCTCTCCTCTAAGTCAGCTGGGCAACTGCTCGGCCAGCTGCCTGCTGAGCAGCCCGGCACCAAGGACTAGACAAGAGTCGCACACGGTAACTATGCCATTCACTCAGCTTTCATTGACTGCAGGTTCAAAGTAGAACATCAACATACATTAATATCCTACTCACACTCTAACAATCTAAGAGAAATATCACACACACACACAGAGCAATCAATGGGGGATAACAAACCGGATCTCAGTGTGCAGGTCCAGGAGACAGAACGGTGGGCAAGGGAGTTGTCAGCATCTTGCAAGCTAGGTGGGCAGCAGGGCAGGTGGAGTCCTCAGGCCGGCAGAGCAGAGCCTCCGGCGGCTGATGCCAAGGGAGATCAGGGTGGCATAGAGCAGCACTCTGGTGTGTGCAGCTCAGCTCTCCCAACAGTGGTCTGGAACCTGCCTCAGTTATACACTGTACTGCACCATTCTCAGTCTTTTCGATAAATGCCTTGGCACCCCTGATGCCAAGTGGGGAATCTGCCCAGGAGCCTATGGGTGGTACATGGCTGTTCTGATCACACGTGCAGGTTACCTCAGTTGTGTCTCCTTGCCAGACATGTCTGTTCTGACCACGTGGGCACATATCTTAAGAGTGTCACTTTGTCAGATGTGTCTACTCTAACTTAAGTAGTTCCCTTCTTGAACCAAAGTGTCACGGCTGACTGACAGTCACTCTGGTTGACATGAGTGACTCCACTCTGTTTTCTATACTTCATGTTGTCTTGACCGGACCAATGCCATTTTACTGGTCCTGCTCCCCACACCCCAGTACATCACCCCGCCCAGTCTACTATGGCCGTGCCCAGCATCTCTACTTACCTGCTCATCCATCAGAATTACCTCTTTCTCTCCCTTTTCTTCAGGACTCTATTTCAACGATGGCAAGGCATTCAGTTAACTGTTAATTTGTTCAAATTATTATTAACTCTCTGAGATACAGGAGCTGGGCTTTTAAGCACAAAACTGTGGCCCCAAGTGGCGATTCCTTTATGTTGGCTTCCACAGTTGATGGCAACAACACAGAATGGGGGGGAGGGTGTTAGATGTCCAGGGCCAAGTAGAAATAAGGTGCTTTCCATTCTTTTCCTCAAATTTGTATAATACAGGAGTAAAAGGTTAAAATAGCCATACCACCCTCTGTACACAGATTCCTGTTGGAATTTTCTGTTTCTTGGACACTACATTGCTAGAGATCCAGGATCCCCTCTTTGGTACCCCAAATATAGCAAGGCCTCTTGAACAATGTTGGCACCTGAGCTGTACCCCCATTCCATTCCATTACTCAAGCGGCTACCCATGCACTGGGCTCAGGCAAGTTCATAAACTCCAAGGGTAGGTGATCCCAACAAGAATCTATGTAGACAATGTGCCGTCTTTCACTCCTGCACACATGAAAATTTTTACCCATTTAATCATCTTAATACATTTTGTCTCTTATCATCTTTCTCATTTTATATGCATTATTATCTATCTCACTGGGGTATTTTGAGGTTTAATTAATAATATGCACTGATTTGAGCCTTAAGGGGGAAAGAGCTAAAGAAAATGCCTTGTATATATAATTGTACTATGTAGAATATAGTGTCATGATAAATATGCTATAACAGCACAAAACAAAAAGAACTCTGGGCCAGGCAAGTGAGAGGGAGGATGTGGGGAACAGACACATCAAAATTACATAAGCCATGGATAAGGAGATAAGTAGGAGAAATATCCAGCAAGAAAAAATAATAGATAAGTTATAAATCAGAAATATGTTGAATTATTATTTCCTTGGGGAGGGAAAATGACCCTATATTTTCATCAGACAAGGCCACATATAAAGGTCCAAACCAAGAAATTTAACAGTTGCCATCCTAGATATTTTCCATTCCCTCTCCAGATACACTTTACACCTCCTCCAGGGGTCTGACTTTTACAGTCTACATTAAAGGGTACCTTCACTATGGCTCTACAGAAGGCATGAGGAGACCAAGACAAGGGTAGTTATTTTTTTAGCTCTCTCTGCTATGCTGTGGGTGGAAAATGGCCACATTCCTTTACCAAAGGCCATAGCTCCTGGCAGACCACCATCTCCTGCAGCCCCCCCTCTCCGACTCCCGGAGCCTTCAGTTCTAGGAGTGGTATGATTCTATGGCTTTCATGCTATCTCCTGCTGGCTTCCCTTACCCTGTCTGCCTCTTTGAAACAGTCCCTTTGTTTATTTCTCCCTGTTATCTGCTTCGACTGACTGATACAGGTATAAAATATATAAACACAAAGACCCTATAAAATATATTAATTTGTTGACAAGGACTTTTCCATTTTAATGAAACAGATCTTACACAAAAGAAGTGTAACTAGGATTTGCCTCCTCTGTGGAGCTCTGAATCCCAAGAGCTGGTTATGACTTTCTCTTTGTAAATAGGAAGATCTTAACTCTGTTAAGACTTCCAGGATGAGGGTTTACTTGAGTTCTAAGAGGCTTTATTACCCCTACCCCATGTCAATGTCTCGGTCCCATCTGGAGTTGTCACCACATACTCCTACCCAGGTCATTTCCACCTTGAGCACTGTGTGAAGGCCCAACACTCGCCTCTAAAGAGCCATCTTCAATGAATTAATTCCTATATGTGCTTTATTTTCTACATAATGAGATTGTTAGTTGGTACAAATACTACATGTGACATCTTTTTCCAGCTTGTTCTCACCGCCATATTTAATCTCCCCAATCTCTCAAGGGCACATCCAGCCAAGCCTGGTACAGTGCATATCAAACAGCAAGCAAAGTTTGTTAATAAATCAAAAAATTCACTTTATCCAGGGAGTCAAATCAAAACCACCCAGACAGTCTGGGCACACTCACTCTCCCTGACCATGCGGAGCCTCCCCCATCAATCCACTGGAGCTAAATTGACAACATTTTCCCAATCAGTAGGACATACCCTTCTCCCCTTGACTTTTATCTTGTCTTAAATGATAATATAAACACCAAGCCTCCAAAGTAGTGAAAGTAACTTTTATTTTCTCATAGTTTCTATAGCCCAGGCATTTAGATTGTATTGTAAATCCAAAACTGCCATAAAAGTGAGAAGCTTCAAAAGTGCCTTTATAGGAATTTGGATTGCGGTCAAACTTCTACCCTCAATGTTCTCTCTTCAGTGGTGAAATTTTCTCCCCTAGTACCTAACGCTAGTGCACTGGTGATGTCAGGACCTGCAGACCTGAGCAGGTTTCGGCTATTTTTCATCACTTGTCATTGTAAACATGCTTGTGTTTTAACTGTGGAGTATTCTTAAGCCCTGCTGCTGGCCATGCTTTCTGTAAACAACAGTAATTCTCAAGTGCTTTCTCATGAATGCAGTGATTCATCGTCAGCACAGAGGAGTGGCTTTATTTAGAACTGGCCAGGAGGAGGGGCATCATTTTATTCTATTTCATAGAGAATCTGCCAAATTCTGCCCCGTTTGCCCTGTGTAGCAGGTCTAGTTTATTCCTTTTTCTTTCTCCTACTATAAGAAGCGCATGCCTAAACTTTAAGCAATACCCCCAAACTGATGCTTTACCAGAACTATTTCTTCTAAAGTAGTGCAAACAAAGTGCACTTTGCAAATCCCCTCTCAGTCTAGTCCATGTGGTCTCACAGTAACTGACACATAGGAGACACTAAGTAAATGTTTAATTAATATTTGCTGAGCGATAAAGACAAAGGGAAAAACAGAACCAAGAAGGGAGGGAGGTAAAGTTGGTAAGTGCAAATGAAAAGCAATCAAGGTCATAGACCACATCTCTGTCTGGTTCATGAGGCACTGGGCCTTACAGGTTTAACACCTTTCTGTGACCTCAAGTGCTAATCGCTGCCCCCCTCCTGAATTTTAGTAGTAGGAAAGCATTTAGAAAGGGAGCAACCAGCTTAGAGCAACTCATCTCCACGGCTGGAAAAATACAAGTCAACATATTTGACCTCTGAAGGTACATCAGCATACTTAATATATCAACTACCTACTGCCATAATAGTAGTGCATAACAAGCAGCTACAAAAACCTCCGGAGTGTTCAGCAATAAGCATTGACGGCTTATGCCTGGGTCAGCTGAGAGTAGGCTAGATGGCTCTGCTAACCTTGGCCAAGCTTGCTCACATGTCTGTAGTCACTGGCTTTTGGTGAAAGCAGCTGGCCTCGGCTGGGACCACTGGAATTGCTCAGCTCTGGTCCTCATGTCTGTTATCCCCCAGTGGGCTACTCCAAGCATGGGCTCAGGGCAATGGAGGAGGCGCCTGCCATCAGAAATACAAAGAACTCTTACGACCTAAGCTCAGAGTTTAGGCCTCAACTCTACCTCATTCTGTTGGCCAAAGCAAGCCATGTGGCTGAAGCCAGGAACAGGGAATTACGCTCTGCCCTCTGTGGAAATGGACTATAAGGTTAAATGGCAAGGGTAGTATTTTAGGGAGAGATGGAGAACTGAGATCAGTGATGCAGCCTACCACAAGTATATTCACATAAAAATAAAAACTATAGCATCTTTAATTACAAAAATGGAACCCAGGCATATTTACAAGTACTAAGAAATCAATCCAAAGGAAGATGTTTTTTTTTAAAATAAATAATAAATACCGAGTTCACGCATTATTTTTTAACTCCAGTCTTATTGTAATCAGTTAAATATTAGCTTGGAGTAGGTAACATTTATTCTGAGGATGAATTGATTTCTTTCCTCTTCGGGTATTCTTTATTCAAGAGGCCTGGTAAAACAATTTTATGTGCTTATAAAAGCTTTAAACATAGTTGTAAGTCTATAAGAATGGCAAATTTTCCTAATTTTTAGAGAGGAGAATTTAAATATCCCAGCTGACAAAGCAAAGATTTGATGAATAAATCAGAAATTTATTTCAGTACTTTAAATTTAATAAATATTGCCCCAGCTGGTGTAGTTCAATGGATTGAGCATTGGCCTGTGAACCAAAGCATTGCTGGTTCGATTCCCCAGTCAGGGCACATGACTGAGTTGTGGTCCAGGTCCTCAGTGGGAGGCGTGCGAGAGGCAACCACACATTGATGTTTCTCTCCCTCTCTTCCTCCTTCCCTTCCCCTCTGTCTAAAAATAAAATAAAATAAATTAAATCTTTAAAAAAATTTTTAATAATACTTTCATTTAACTCTTTGATACAACAAATGCAAAAAGGCATCTGATTCTTAGATTTGTATTTCTCATCTGATTCAATTAGCTAAGTCTATAATTTGGAACTATCAACCCATTCGCGTCATCAGGACCAAGACTAAATCACTTAGTAACACCAGGAGAAGTTTCAGATTAAAGAAGGTAAAAATGGAATTATGTCTCTGCAGAAATCAGAATTTCTATTTCTGGGTTCACTGCATTTGACAGTTTAACTACTTGGATTGTTTTTATCATATGAAAAAGAGACTACTTTAATTTCACATCCCTTAACCTTCTAGCAATGAAAGAGTTCTAGAGAATATAATGAATATAAAAGGAGTCAGTGTTCAAATCATATTCATTTATAGTTAATTGGAAAGTTTCTTTTGCTGCTGAAGATCAGGGCCTTTTCACTTGTCTATCAGTTTGTAGCTTTCACTCTGATGTCTTAACCTGCTAGTGGACATTCCCTTGATTCAATACAATTACAGTAACCCATACGTTAATGTAGTCCCATAAGAAATATGCCATCATCACCCAGATTTATGTGTAGAACCACATCCATTAAATTTCGATAATTGCTTGTGAATTGCCACCCTATTTTGCCTGTTAATATAAATAATATTCCCAACATTAGCTACCAAGAGGACAAATTTCTCATAACTTTCTTTGTACTTAATTCTGTTGGATAATCTCCTCTGCAATTTGATGAAAAATGTCTGGTGAACAATTTCCTACAATCTTTGTTTTTCCAGTGTGTGTTTGCTGAAGAAGCTCAATCTGTTGTTTGTTTGGGGTTGTCACAACATTACATTGATTTAGGGACACCATTTCCCATTCTTCTGTCTTCCATGCTCTGTTAACTTATGTCACATTTATTAAAAGTCATGGTTTTGCATCTATGTTTCAATTTGTGGTAACAAACCAATGAAACATGTTTCCTCCCCTTTCTTGTAAAATAGTGCTTAACAAAGGCTGCGACCATTAACGCCTTACCACACCACAAGTAAACTCAATGTGAAAAGATCTGCAGAATTTTCTGATTAGGAAATAATACCTGGGGCACAGAGTATATGTGAAGTACCTTTTCAAATAAAAACATGGAGGAAGTAAATAGGACAAATGCATAAAAGAGTAACATATGTTTTATGCTACCAAATTATGCATCATTATTTTGAACAGCTAACCTAAGTGTGTTATAGATACTAAAGCTTCATTTAAATTTTAGTCCATTTGCAGTTTTTCCAAATTCCCGACGCAGGGGTGTAAAGGGAATGGTTTCTCTAGGGAGTTGAACCTGAAATCTGTTTCTGGGAGATATTGCCAACCATGGTCTCAAAATCCAGACTGTTCCAAATAAACCTCTGAGGTCCAATATGCTCATTGATGACATATCTGCATTCACCCACTGGATTTGTACTTTATCACCAGTCTCAGGGAGCCCAGCAGGGCTTACAAGGGAAAGGAAGTCTGGGAGACATAAAAAATACTTGACACCAAGCCAGGGACCAATTATATTACATACAGCATAAGAAGAACCCCTGGAACTAGTGAAAATGAAGGTTATGGTCTAAACAATTATGGGGACTGGGTTGTCATCCTCACATTCCTCATACCATTAAAACAAAATGTGTAATCACACTTGAAGCTTCCGAAAGCATGTGTTGGGGAAGAGGCATCAGGCTGGGACACATATCTCCCACTTTCACTCCCTCCCCACCTGGGAACACACAACACTCTGACCCTACTCTGTTCAGACCGACTGACATATTCCTTGAATATATCTTGTGCTTCCTACCTTCAAGCTTCTCATACCTAAATTTTACCCATATTTTAAGGTTCAACTCATTTCCCACCTCTAACCTTCCCTGAATGCTCTGATCCAAAGTCAGTGCCCTTCCTCTAGAGAAACTACAGTTTTTAATTTTCTCTACAATCCATGTATCTGCCCTATAACCTATGTAAACATTCACTGTTTCCCTCATAGGTTCTACATTTCATAAGGATAAAACCATGTCAGAATGTTCAACTATGCCCCTAAATAGCTAACACTGAGCTTTATTCAAGGTAAATGCATAACACAAATTTGTTTTTTTATGCTTTTAATATGTTTTCTATTTTGTTTTGAGTATTTTTCTTCTTACATACAGTGTCATGCATACAACCTTCAAACATAAATATGAATGTAAAAGCCATAACATTCATCCATATTTATATAAAAGTGTTAAGTTAGTGGAAGAGAAAGAGTTTGTACGATGGATCCAGGCGAGTGTTTCAGGCTGTAGTGAAGTCTGAAATTTCCATATCATTTGTTGGAAGACTCATTTCCATCAAAACCTACTTTTCCTTAAAGGAGTGAATCCCTGAGTGGGTTAACTCTACCTGACAAAACTTCAAAGTTAATGGAAGACTAAATAAGTACCCATGTCAATTCTAATTTGAAGTCACGCTCCCAGAGCATTTCAAGAGGTTCCAAGTCTCCCTGAGGCTTAATGGGTAAGGGAGTAGCTTTTCCTGAGCAACTGTTAATACTTTGGGTAAAGAACAGTGGTTATGGAAATGATCCTCATAATCACCTTCTCAAATATTACAATTTTTAGAGAAACTGGGTAGAAATACACTATCGTAGTCTAAGGAGCTGCTTCTATAAACTTCCGCGTCTCCCCATCTGATACGCTTTTTCTGCAGTATCCGTTTTCAGGAAACGTTTCCATCACTGATGCAAGGATCAGAAAACAGAAACAGAGAAAAGAATACAACTTAACTAAAATCCCGGTAGTATTAACATCCCATCGCTGTCATAACATAAAGCATGAGAAAGCCACTTGAGCCCCCACGTCAAAGGTGAACAACCGCCACTGGTGTGAGAGGGCGTCCAGGAAGGAGCAAGGCCGGCTCTGACCACCAGCCGACCCACAGGCTCGGAGTTCCTCCAAGGGCTCTGCGTCCAAAAATGTAGCTTTTACCCCAGCTCTGTAGGTAACTAGTCCTGTGCTTTTAGCAACATAATTAGCTTTTCTCTGCTTCCATCCCCCCAGTGTATAATATAGCATAATAGTGCATAATAGTGATAATAGTGAAGAACACTGAGAATAGTGAATAGTGGTAACAGCGAATATTATCACTATTATAGTGACAATAGTGGAGAATGTGGGCTTTAGAGTGGGGGTTCAGCAAACCTAGGCTCAAAGGTCATCACTGGCATTGACCTGCTGTACGGCCTTGAACAGGCTACTCAATGTAAGCTTTGGTTTCTTCACCTGTAAAATAAGAGTAATGTTCATGGGATTATGGTGAAAATTAAGTAAACTAACATATGAGTAGCAGTGAAGTTTAACCATTATGATCATTATCATCAGTATTGTTATGACAAGGGAGTTAGATAAGGTTATCTTCTAAACGTTGTTTCACTTCTAAGAGTTTATGAAATAACTGTAGCAGATTTTGAAGAAATTCCCCATTAAATACCAAATTTTCATTGTCAGAGAGATTAATTTTCTCCTTCTGCACCATAATAAAAAGGCAAGATACCCTTGTTGACTTTGGGGCATCCCTGCTCAAATATCAAATACATTTTATTTTTAAAATTAAAAAACATAAGACTGAAAAAAATGGTCCCATTTCAACAAAGTCCTTGAGAGTTAATCTATTAGTAATCCTAACTTTCTTATTTAACTAGCTTTCCTGATAGATTAATTATATGAGATATAGAAACTGTGAAAACTAAGTAATGAGACTGATTTTGACATGATGTCCAAGGAAAAGAGTATAAATTACTTTTTATCACACTTACATAAAGAAAATCATTTTAAGAGGTGTTATATCAACAGGATTAATAAACACAAGTCAAGGTATGTTCTCCTGGGAGTTTCAGGTAACATGGTGATTTATATACATGTGTCTAAATATCCTTCCCTCCCAGGTCACAGTTGAAATGATAAATAGAATATAAAAATGTCAAAATAAAGCTTTACTTTTGACTTGCCTAATATTATCAGGTATTCTAGTTTTGGGGATCACAGAGTGATCTCATTGCAGATAGTTCCCAGCTGCGTCTTTGGCGCACGGCCCCTCCATCAGCCGTGATCCTTCTTGCTTAGAGCTCTTTGCTGTTTTTCTCACAATGAGTGCTTTGACCTGCATTCCATTCATTCACATTACCACTTTCTTTTTTTTCCAGCTTTACTGAGGTATACTTAATACACAAAAGTTGCACATACTTAATGAATACATTCTGATGAGTTTGGACACATGCATACACCTGTGATACTATCGCCACAAGCCAGGTAACAAATATACCCTTCATCTCAAGATTTCTTGTGTTCTATTGCTCATATGTCTGTGTGTGTTTTAAAAATATTTAGCACGAGATCTACCCTCTTAAGTTTTTAAGTGCATGACACCATATTAACCATAGGCACTACTATGCCATACAGCAGATCTGCATAACTTATTCGCCTGTGTAACTGTAATTTTTATACCAGTTGAACAACTAACCATTTCACCCTTCCCCCATTCCCTGGCATCTACCATCTATTTCTTGCTTTTATGAGTTTGACTATTTTAGATACCTCATATAAATGGAATCATGGGATACTTGTCCTTTTGTGACTGACTTATTTCACTTAGCAAAATGTTTTCCAGGTCTATCCATGTTGTCACAAATGGCAGGATTTCCTTCTTTAAGGCTAAATAACATTCTTTTGAATGTGTATAGCACATTTTCTTTATCCATTTGTCTGTTGAGGGACATCTGCATTGTTTACAAATCTTGGTTCTTGTGAATAATGCTGCAATAAACTTCGGACTGCAGATATCACTTCCAGATCCTGATTTCAATTCCTGGCTACATACCCAGAAGCCGGATTGTTAGATTATATGGTAGCTCTACATTCCATACTGTTTTCCATAGTGGCTTAACTATTTTACATTTTCGCCAATAGTACGCAGGGTTCTAATTTCTCCATATCATCACAACGGTTGTTATCTTTTGCTGTTTTGATAATAGCCATCCTATATGGTGTTACAGGATATCTCACTGTAGTTCTGATTTCAATTTCTTTGGTGATTAGTGATGCTGAGAACATTTTCATATGCCAGTTTGTTATTTGTATGCCTTCCTTAGAAAAAAATGTCTGTTCAAGTTCTTTGCCCTTTTTTTATTTATTTTTTAATGGAATTATTTGATTTTTGCTATTGAGTTACAGGAATTCCTTATGTATTTTGGAGATTAACCCCTTATCCGGTCTATGGTGTGCAAATATTTTTTCCCATTCCTAGGTTGCCTTTTAACTCTGTTCATTATTTTCCTCACTTTGGAGAAGCTTTTTACTGTGATGTAGTCCCACTTGTTTATTTTTGCTTTTGTCGCCTGTGCTCTTGTTATCACATCCAGGAAATCATTGCCAACACCAATGTCATGAGGCTTTCCTCCTAAGTTTTCTTCATGAGATTTGCAGTTTCAGGATTTATGTTTAAGTTTTTAAACTACTTCAGGTTGTTTTTTGTGTATAGTACAATATAGGGGTCCAGTTTCATCCTCTTGCATATGGGTATCCAGTTTTCCCAACACCATTTGTTGGAACTTCCTTTTACCCATTGTGTATCCTTGGCATCCTTGTCAAAGATCAGTTGTTCACATAGGTACAGGTATATTTTCTGGGCTCTGTTATTGTTCTATTCTATCTGCCTGTATGTTTCACTTTATGAAAGTACCATACTGTTTTATTTATTGTAGCTCTGTAATATATTTTGAAATCAGGAAATGTAATGTACTTCCTGATTTCAAAATACATCACTTTCTTTTACTTTTCCCCTATTAAAATCCTTGCCTTGCTGACTCTGTCCACCTAGCTTTACCATCCTAGAATATTGTCCACCAGTATTCAAATTTCAAAACAATGAGATTTCATATCAGTGACTGTGTTCACATATCATTTCATTTATCTGCTGTTTCAATGCAATTTTCTCCCCCAAAAGAACAATGTTTTCTAAGGATAAAAGCTTTGCTACTTTTTTGAGACCTCCACGATGTTCTCACATTCCTTTAAGTTCTTCCTGTATAAAGCAAGTAATTAATAAATTAATCAAAGAATAGATGAGAGGGCTACATTTTTTTCTCCTCAATAATAGGCAATTATGATGATGATGATAATGAAACAATTATCCCCACGACCGATTTTTCAGTTCACATTGTGGAAAGGTTGCAAGTCAAACCAAAAACACCACCATTATTCTCATTACATTGTAGTAAAACAAATCAAAAATTCTGAAATCATTAAGACAAACAAAATAATGGTCTCTGGGAAAGATAATCAACAAAGCCCTTTATAATGGTAACATCAAGATTCAGAATTAACACCTTGTAGCAGAACTATATTCAACTGCAAGTTTACCACATGTGGTTATTTTTGACAAAAGATAGCATTCTGACCTGTGGTAGATCAGACTCCATATAATAATGGATGGTCCCAGAAGTGAGGTCAATTCTATGGTTATTGAGCCTACTGCATATCACATCTCAACACCTGCATTAATACTGAGTTCGCAGGGGCCAAAGCCATCAATGGAGACATGTGGCGTTTAGGGATGTGATGGGTCCTAAAGTCATTACTAGAGACCATGTGGTATCCAAAATGCCACCCAAAAAAAAGATGCCCCCTTTAAGAGAGGTGTTTTTAAGTCTATAAAATCACTCCAAAAATTGAAATGGTCAATGCGTTGAGATAAATATGAAATAAAATAACTTCCAAACAAAGATAATCTCTTAAAAAGAAAAAAATTAAAGTCAATCAAAATTTAAAAAGTAAAAATAGTTTTGTTTAGATTTACAAATGGGTAAAAGGAAAAGCAAACTAGTGTTTAAAATTATATTTTATCTCATCCAAACTGGAAATGTAGAATTCCTCTATTAAGACTTGGGAAATAGTGATACTGATAAATAGTCCCTTAATAACGTAAAGTTCAGAATTTGTTTTTATAGATGACTTAA
>PVJD01011047.1:0-49074 GCA_004026545.1 Mormoops blainvillei | reverse complement strand
ACTAAATTACCTGGCCAGGACCTCATGTTAATTTGATTATTAGTTCAGTCAGAACTTAAAAGGGTAGAAGGAAAAATTATTTTTTCTCCCCTACACTTTCCAACACATACAGTAATAAGTCTAAATCCCCAAGCCTTGTACCCAGGGTCCTTGATGATCTAATCTCCGGTCTCCCATCACTCCTTTTTGGTGCCTTAGGATCCAGACTTCACTTTCAATTCTTCCCAACTTGCCCAGTTATTTAGAAGCCCTGAGACATTTGCAAAACCACTACTCCCTGAAGATTCTGCCCACATACCCGCTTTCTCCCTGAAAGCTACCTCCCTTCCCGTGAGATTTAGGTGTTGCCCAAACTTTCCATTAGCATCCATCTCTCACTCTACAGTAAACAGCTGTAGATGAATGTCTCTCCCGCTGGCTGTTGTAATTTAAGAGTAAACACTATGTCTCATGTTATTTACAGGTACATAAAAGTTACAAGTGTTAGGGCTCATCAAAAACTTATTGAATGAAAGAATGAATAGTAGACTGTGGGATGAGGCAACTTGTCCTTTTCTAGAATGCACACGAATGAGTCTTTAATATCAGTTACTAACATTTAGGTGACTCTGTTGAGTATTGAGCACAGAACCAATAATGTCTCAATTGCATTGAGCAAGATATCCGTAAGTCAGAGGTCTAGGTTTGATGCAATGTGGTACAGTTAACCTCACTCCAAAAAAAACAAAGTTTCTACACTGAACATGTATTAATTAAAACTGGGGGGAAATGAACATTATTTTAAGAAACATGTATTAGTTAGAAATAAAAGCCCCATTGCAGAGCAATAGGCGGCTCACATTACTTCCCTTGCTGAAACCAGCTCAGTTAGTAAAAGAAAAAAAGAAGGGAAAAATTCCTCAGCACATCCCATCATGATCACCCCGCAAAATAATTTAAAAACATGTTGCCCCAGTGATGACCAGCTGGTATCGTCTTTGCACACAAAGGATAGGCCCCATCACTGAAGAGTCATGAGGATCTTGACATAGGGGTGGCACCTCTGTCAGGCACAGGGGCCACAGATTGGCAACCTCATCGAGCAGCCTGATTACAGAGGCCTGAGTTATAGACGCGCCCCCCCCCAAAAGGTACAGCGTAGCCTTTTAGAAACAAAATGAAGAATCTGAGAAAAAACAGATCAGTTTAAGAGCCCTGCATTTCAGCCCCTGACACATCCCTAACTTCGATTCTCTGCTGAGATTATGCCTCTACAGCCTGAAATTATAGACGGCAGGAGATATGTTCAGATGGAGAATAGAGAGAACAAATAGAGCAGAGCTGGGTTGGCGAAACCAACACCCAGGTGCTTATCTCCACCCGGGCAGCGGCGCCCATATGGCACCTCGGCTGAACCAGGAAGGCGGGCCCTGTGACCTCACCACTGCTTTGTCTCTAGTGCCAGCAACTGTGCCTGGCGCATATTAGGTGCTCAACATACCTCTGTTGAATGGATGACTGAATGAACAAACGTTTGTAAAGTGTTTTTTTTACTGTTTAAAGTCCCCTCATTAACCTGGGTAAAGAAGGCAGAGGCCAGATATTTTTATTTTGCACATACAAAAGCATTTCAATTCCATTTAGAAGTTCTGGGCTTGTCCAAGGCTATGTAAGATAGAGGTCTCTTCTACCTTGTCTGATGTGCTGGCTTCATAACTTAGCCTTATGTTCCCTATAACTCTGAGAGCTCATGACAACAGCCCAATGAGATATACAAGCACACCTCATTTTATTGCTCTTCACGGTACTGCGCTTCACAGATACTGCATTTTTTACAAATCGAAGGCAAGACCTCCACCAGTAAAAAGATTATGACTCGCTTTATTGTGAGACTCTCTTGATTGCTGTGAGCTGGAATCAAACCCACAGTATCTCCAAAGTAACTTTGTATAGGACGGCGATGATACACATCCCCACTTTTTCGGAATAAGTCCACTGAACTTTAATTCATTGATTCAACGGTGAAAATAGCCATGCTGAATCAGAACCCAGGTCTCCTGGGTCCCTGGTTCCAGAGGGTTCAGTTATCGCACTGTACTTCACCTGAGTTAGAGAAAACCTGCCGCTCCCTTCATGTCTGGTCTGCTCCTCCCAAGCACCTGCACAAATAAACTGAAGGAAGTACGGAGAACTGAGCTCCGAAGCCAGGATCCGAACAAGTTAGATGCCGCAGGGGACTGGCTGCAGAATGTACAGAACAGTCCTGGCATTCTAGGCTCTTCCAACTTTTTTAGGGGTGGAGCAGTGTGGGGATGGAGATGCTGCTGGCAGGCAACTGGTGCTTTCTCAGGAAGATTCTCCATTTTATTCTGAGTCAGCACTCCTCCATCGCCACTGTCATTGCAGCCTCAGCATAGCTGCCCCAGCTCACCTGATGCTGGGCTCCATTAGCCCTGAGAAAATAGCCCTGCCTTGGAGGTGCATACAGAGAAAGTTGTTCTTACCTTGTTGAAAGTTAGGCTTTGGAGAGGCGCACTGCTAGCCCAGCTGTGCAGTTTTTCTCCTCTGACTCACCAACTCCCTTCTCAGTTTTCTCCTCCTCCTCCTTGCATTTTGCATAACTGTCCCTCTCAGAGGAAGCTCCACTGCCCTTTCCCTTCTGCCAAAGAAATGGCCCACCTTCCGAGACAGGGCTGAGAAAGCATTCACTCCCGGGGAGCTTTGATATGAGCAGCTTTAACACTGAGACACTCAAGTGGTAGGGAGACTGCTTGAGATAGCCTGGAAGCATTCCCGCCCACAACTGAGATGATCCCGGAACGTACACTCCTTTAAAGCAGCTGAAAAGGTTAACTCCTTTAGGGCAACGTGAAAAAGAAGAGAACGCTGGGAAACTAGGAACCGAGGTATATAGGCAAATCACCAGTTACGACTAAAATGCCCACAGAATCTTAAACCTTACCCTTCTATCTTAATCTTACATCGTGCAAAAAAGAAGTGGGGGGTGGAATGAGAAAGCTAGTTTTGGATTGCATCTGACTATTCACTTCTAACTGTAATAACTAGGTGTATGCGAAGACAGAGGAAAAAAGAAACAAGTTAACATCAAAGAGTATACCTTCTTACTAGCTATGTGTCCTTGGGCCAATCACACAGCTACTCTGAGCTATTTTACATAAGTGTTGTGAGTATAAAATGTCAATGTCAGAAACATTCAAACCTATAGAGAATTTTTGTGAATTTGTTAGAGCCAAACTGACGACAATTGCCGGGAAGGAAAATCTCAACAGATTGAGAAAATGCTCCGGAAAACGGCAATTCCACACCTTACTTTATACATTACAATCAAAAGAGAAGACGTAAGTGGGTTACGTGAAATCCACTGGTGATAGATTAGGGAGAAAGCAAGGGGGAGCACGGGGGAACCTTTGGGATTGGATAAAAAGGAAAATGATAGACACTTCTTTTACACAGATGGGTATAGGATAGTTAACGGTCAAAAATTAACACTATAATAGTAACAAAAAGGGGGTTTGTGGTCTCCCCCTGGTGCAGTGACTGTGCTTAGGGGTCTGGAAAAAGGAAATTGAAATTCCAAAGGTATATGGCTGTAGATGCAAAAAGACAATAGACAGGCTTAATTAAGGTAAAGATTGACTTTTGTCAGGGAAGATTCCAGCCTAAGACATGACTACCTCCCATAAGCTGCCTTTAGTTATAAAGTCTGATTTCAGACGACCTTTTGTGGTTACTTTACATCCCTGGGTTTGTAAGGCTGCCACACAGGCCACCCCTGAGTTTGTCAGGCTGGTACGTGGACCCTTTTTGTCCACAAAAAGAGTAGATAAGAAAACTTTTACAACACGTGCATGAATAAATGTAAATCGCGGTGGAGTGTAAAAGTCACTGACTTCGGATTCAGGTATCTGGGCAAGTCATTCCACCTTTTTTAAGCCCTGGAATGTCAGTGTAAAATGAGGTGTAAAAATCAGTATAAAATATGTGTATATATCCACCTGATAGAATTTTTGTGAACGTTAAGATTGGATTAATGCATATAATGCCCCAATGAGATGTTATGACAATAATGAGTTAAACAGTGATGGTTATTAGTGAATCATCATAACTTCTTCTTGCTCAGCCACTGGCTCATTGAAAGAGAAAGAGCGGGCGGAGTTATCTGAGCTCCGGATAATCTGGGAAGTACCCTGCAGGGTTCCATCAGCTGAGACCCCTAAGGTCTTATCACCGGCACAAATGTCAAGCCCTGTGGTGGTTCCTTGTACTGATTTCACTTGTGGGACCCTCCCTCCCTCCCTATTTCTCACGCAGGGAGAAGAGAAATCTCTCTTCTTCAAAGTAACTCCATGCAGAGATGTAAACTGAAGAGCCAGAACTGGGAAGTTGGTGGTTCTGCTTGTATTCTTATTATCCAAGTAATTCTTGTTAATTGTAAAAAAACCCGAAAATACAAAATATATAAGGAAGACAATAGAAATTCCTTTGCATTTTGCTGCTCAGAGAAAACTGCTGTTGATGCACTCCTCCACCCCCCACCCCATGCATGCAGAAATCTGTAAACTTGAGAGCATACTGGAAAACATAGGCTTGTATTGTATTTGTTTTCCCTTGGTCTTCACTTTATTCTAAAACATTTTAAATTATTAAATTAAAATTAGGGCATAAAGGTACAGTTTAACTAATAATATAAAGGTACTACCACTTAAAAAAAATCAACCCAGAACAGTGCCAAAGCTGCTGAAGTGCGTATCTCTTCCCTCCCACGACCTCTCCCCGCCCTCGCTCCTCAGAGGTGCCCACTTTCATAAGTAGTTCTTGCTTTTTCTTGTAGTTTATCACCTTAAGCAATACAATTAATTTTCCCCAGTTTGACCTTTATATACATAGAATCATACCGCGTGTATTCTTTTGCGTTTTGCCTTTTTAGTTTCTCACTATCCTTGTAAAATTCATCATGTTGAGTGTAGTTCTAGGTTTTTTGTTTTCATCGCCGTGTAGTATTCCACATGTGACTATATCGCAATTTGCCCATGATGTTGTTGATGGACCTTTCAGTTGTTTGCAGCCCAGACCCACAACTAAGCATTCTAGACATGTCTCCTGGCACATGTCAATAGGGGATGCTGGGACTTGGGGGTGTGTCTGGCTTTGATTTTTTTTCACTTTACACTGTATCATAAGCATTTACCTAGTCAACAAATATTTATGGAAGGATCATCAAAGGAGTAAATCCTCTGAAAGCATTTACTGTATGTCAACATTTCAGTGCCCTATTGTCAAACATTGAGATTGTTTCCCATTTTCCCTATTACATTTAACTCTGTGGTGCATACTGTGATCTCAGTAATTAACGAAGCAATTAGCACAGTCCTCAGTACAAGTAGCTACCCCATCTCTCCCCTTACATGTAACACCACCTATCACAGCCTCTTTAACTTGTGATTCATGAATCAGGAAGAACTATTGGAATGGCCAAGCTGGAAGCAGACATTAACTGAGAAATAGGTATTCATAGTAATTAAAAATCCAGGGTATCCAAAACAGAGGCATTCCCAGCAAGTAATTATGGAGCGTGAAGGCCGTGAATGAAGATAATTATAGCTATTTTTGGTTCAGTGCTTGCCACAGGCAAGGTACTACACTCCACACTTAGTTGGGTATCGTATTCAGTCTTTTCCGTGGCCTTATGGGGTGTATTCCACATTTTCCAGGTGATATAATATGGCTTATAGTGCAAGGCCTGGACTCAACCCCAGGTTTGGGATCACAGCCCAGGCTTACTTACCAGACGATGCTACTTCCCTACATTATCATGGAGCAGGATGACTGAGCCTGTTTCCTTTTGCTATACTCCTGAGAACCGTCAACCTGCAGGGCAGAACTCCTGCTATAATTATAGGAATAGAAATTTAACATACACAGCAAAGAACTGCCAAAATTCCCTGTCCCACCATGTAATGCCCAGGCCTTGCTGAAATCATGGGGGTGTCGACCAGCCTCATGTGAAAAGAAAAAGAGAGAAACGACATCTTTGTCAATTGCTGATGAATACTGATAAGTTTATTTTTATTTTTATTTATATTTTCAGAGAGAAGGGAAGGGAGGGAGAAATAATGTGAAAGGAACATCAATCGCCTACCTCCCCCAACCGGAGACCTAGCCAGGCCTGCAACCCAGGCATGTGCCCCAACCGGGAACCGAACTGGCAACCTTTTGGTTCAGAGGCTGGCACCCCACCCACAGAGGCACACCAGCCAGGGATAGTTTTAATATAGCCAGTTATAATGCTCTCTTCATGCTTTTTTGAAGACTACCCAAATATGAGGTTGCTGAAACACACCATAGTCCCTAAATAATTCGTATCACCCACCATCTGTTTCTTCATAGGAATTCACGCTGGTCGAATGCCAAGATGCCAAAGAAAAGCATCTTCTGGTCACTAGCCTCTGGTCACTGCTAGGTAGTGGTCGGCAGGTTCAGCTGTTGGGCTGCGAAAGGTCTATAGCATTCCACAGCACCGGGAAGAAATTTGAATGCCAAAGTCTGATATCCGAGCCTTCTGAAGGAAATTTCACAGAGAAAACACAATTTCTCTAAGACACTATCCAATAGAACTTTCTTTGATGAGGAAACGTTATGTTTTGCACTAATTCGGGAGCCACTGCGACATGTGACCATTGAACACTTGAAATGTGGCTGATGTTACTACGTTGGAAAATGTAGTTAAGCTTGCACAGATCCAATCTCTTTCTTTTTCAGTCTCAGAAAAATCTGACAAAAGATAAAGACCTTCACTCCAGAAACATGCGCATTTGCTCATCATACAAACACAAAATCATACCCAGGCTCAAGGGTTCCTCCTAAGCTGAGTCCCTGCAAAAGGCTGCATGTACTTCAGGGGTTTCTCCAAATATGACAGTCCCAGGGATCACTATTCAGCACAGCGTTGTGCTCCCTCCCTCGTCCTTGGATCTTTACCATCTTTACAATCTGAGTGAAGAGACCCCGGGTCAGCCACTGAACCAGAGTCTGATTTTCTCAGGGGTCAAGAAGGATCTTTCTGCTGGTTATGTTACTGTAGATAGTTAGCTTATTATTAATAAGGAAGGAAACAAAGGGAATTGGACACTGAGCTTAATCAACTGGGGAGCATAAGCTTGATTGTTTAGCCAGGAAGCTACAATATTTACAGACTTGTTCACACACTGCCTCTGAGGAGACAATCCTAGGAGCATAGGAAATCTCCCCAGGAACACCGTCCGCTCCCCGCCCCCCGCCCCCTCTGGTACCAGATAGTTGGGGAGCACAGGGGGAGGTACTTGATCATAGAGACCTGTCAGTCCAACTAAGGGGTGAACCCATCATGAGCCTGCAAAAGCCTGGGCAGTTGATTTGATATTTTGAAAGAGTTCCTGGTTCTAACCCCAGGGGTACAAAGAAGCTCTCTCTCTGGCTCAGTGACCTGCACTCACCCTTTTGTTATGCATTCTCTCCCAAGCCAAGCCCTGAGAGCCCCGAGAGCCCGGAACACACACACACACACACACACACACACACACACACACGACCATGTGGGTGTAGCAGCTATGTGGGCTCACAGAGGATGGCACATGCTCCAAAGGACTCAGCTTCAATATGAAGCAGAAACCCTGGACACTGGCCTTTGTTTTGGCCCCGCTGAAGACAAGGTTGGACTTGTTCCATGATGAGACAGACAGAGATGAGACATTGGAACCCCAGGGGCAGATTATCATTCCGATAAACCTTGCCACACTACAATCTCCCATTCGTGGGTCCGTGAAATGCTTTTCTTGCGATCCCGTGGAAGAACACGATTTCCACTGGCAACAGTTACACTACCCACTTCTGCTACCTTTACCCAGACCATAGCTCCTTGACTACTAGGATCAGAGTTTCTTCATTGCTGCAGCTAGCTGCATGTCTTTCCTGTCCACTGTGACACGAAGAGCAGCCAGGCTTTCCTTGAGTTCCTTTTCATGCAAGGACTGCAGCATTCCTTACTTTGCTTAGTATGCATCAGCCTGCAGTGTGGATGCCGAGGCCCGAAACTCGAGGGACGTTACACTCCCGACATTGCACTCACCAGCCTTGTGTTGCTCACCAGAGTCCGATATTAACCCTGACTAGGGGACAGGCTAAGCGGCTGGGCGTAGAGAATGGATTCTGGAGGACCAGAGCATTCCGCTGCGGCTCAGCATCTGCAAGATGTAGAGGTTGGACCTCTGCATTCTAGATGCAACCTCTGGTTGGGGAACCAGCACCCACTGACACAGAGTTCCAGGAAGGGAATCTTGGTTGCCGTAGGTGATATTATCCAAGTGGACAATTGATCAATTGTCAGTAAAACCTGCTTCCTTGAGTTGGGCCCTGGGGGTAGACAACTGAGTAGAGATCCCCTGGCAATAGTATTTGTTTCAACAGTGAGAGAGTAAATTGAATTAGGGTAGGTCAGGATTAAGGAAAAGGTAAACACGGTATTAAGTTTCTTGTCGGTTCTTCCTTTCTTGAGGCCCCTTACCAGGGCAGAGAGGTGAGAAAAATTGGAAATAAAGAGCCAGGAGTTCCTTGTAAAGCCCAATCTTGTGTGTCTTTGGTGGTTTAAGAATTTGATGTTGCCTTATCTGGGGCAGGGCTAGGATGTGACCTGAGAATTCTCCTCCAAAGCCTGGAGGTGATCCATGATGCAATCTGGGGAGGATAACGGGGTGCCGTCTAGTGGGCTGTAACTCTTTGTATTACATTGATCAATGAGGTCTGCCTCTTCTACCCCTAAATGTCAGATTTGCTCCCCTTCTTTTTATGTCCACAGCCACTGTCTTTGTCCAGGCTTTCAATTTTTCTTGCTTAAATTTCTGTCAACAGCCCCTCAATTATTCTCTCCAGCTCCAGTCCTCCCCCCTCCACCAGCCTCTGCTCCGCCAGTGGCTAGATTCATTGTGTGAACCTGATTCCTATTACTTCTCTGATGGAAACTGCAGTGGAGCTCGTTCTAGACAAGACGGAACTCCTTGGCATGCCATTAAACACCTTTTAAGAACTGGTGTCTCTCTATTCTCGACCATAGTCTCCTTCATGCAATAAATTCCAAAAATACTTGTTGGGTACCTATCACATATCGAGGTCTGCTTTAGGCCCCGAAAACAGCCGTGAAGAAAGCAAACAAAATTCTCTGCCTTTGTGGAGCTTACATTCTATTGGGTGGGAACAAACAAATCAATAAATGTGTAGCATACCAGCCTGTGAAGTGCAATGAAGAGAAACAAGGAAAGAAGAAAAACAGAGATCGTGACTAGCGGTGGGGACTGTCCCAATTTTAAATAGAGGGGTCAGGGAAACTAACATTTTAGGGAGGACCTGAAGGAGGTGAGAGAGCAAAAAAGAAAATATCTGAGAAAAAAACATGCTGGGCAAGGGAACAACTGGTGCAGAGGTGATAAGCCAGGACGCATGAGGGAAACAGCGTGACTGGTCAGGGTTGAGTGGGGAGGGAGGGTAGTAAGAGAGGCAATTGAGGCCCTGACTATGTTTGGCTCAGTTGGTTGGGTGATGTCCCACAAAGAGAAAGGTCGCAGGTTCAATTCCCAGTCAGGGCACATGCCTGGGCTGCAGAGTTGGTCCCCATGCAGGGCACATGTAAGAGGCAACCAGTTGATGTTTCTCTCTCACATCAATGTCTCTCTCTCTTCCTTCCTTCCTTCCTCTCTCTCTAAAATCAATAAAAATATCTCAGGTGAGAATTTTAAAAAATGAGAATAATTGGGTTTGGGATTGGAAATCAGGAGTTCAATTTTGGATGTACTAAGTTCAAGACACCTATTGGACGTCCAAGCGGAAATGTTGAACAGGCAGTTGGATATATAAATCTGCAGTTAGAGGAAAGATCTAGGGTGGAGATATACATTTAAGAGTCATCAACACGGAGTGGTATGCAGAGCCCTGAGGCTAATAAGAATGCTCCAGAGGGGCGAGAAGATAGAGAACGAAACAGAGGAAGCCTAGAAGGACTCGCCATTAAGTTAAAAGGAAGAAAGGTGAGCGCAGTGTTCTGGAAGCCAAGACAAGAAAATGTTTCAAGGAGAAAGGAATAATCAGTTGTGTTAAAAGCCTCAGAAGATTAAGAAGTATAAAGACTGTATATTAACCAATGGGTGTCATTAATGACCCTGACAAGAGGGTATTCTGTGGAGTCATAAGCATGAAAATCTGATGAGAGGAAAGGAATTGTAGGTAGGGAAGATAGTCAACACTCATTGTTTAAAGGGGAGGAGAAATGGGACAGTAGTTGGCAGGGGAAGTAAGGGAAAGAAACAGTTTTCTAGATGGGAGAAATGACAGCTTATTTATTTGCACATGGAAATGATCCGAAAGAGAGAGGAGAATGGTTGCAGGGATGGCATCAGATGTATGCAAATGGAGGAGTGGGCCCCAATTTAGAACACATGCAATTTCACCCTTATTAATAGGAGGGAAGGCAGAGTGTATGAGCACAGAGGCAGGTAGGTGGGGAAATGACACTCTCTGACTTCGTGGACATTGTCCTATTGTTTTTACTTTCTCAGTGAACTAGGAGGTAATGTTGTCATCTGAGTCTGAGAGGGTGAAGGGGTTTTGGAAATTTTGAAGACAGAGGAGAAGATATGGGATGGCCATCCGTGACTGTGCTAGGATAATGTAAGGAAGATTGATGAGTGACACTGATGGCCTTTTCAAGGTGAGCGGTCATATACTAAGCATGAGAACAGTTAGTATAGACGTGCAGGTCCTCCAACCATGTCCAGTGCCTGCGCTTGTGCTGGCATAAGTGGGGAGTTAGATTTAATCAAAGCTTGTGTTCTGTCAGGAAAGTGCACTGAAGTAAGAGAGGGGAAAGGGAACCAGAGATATAGTCAAAGGAGCGCTTGTAATAATGGGCCATGGAATCTAAGCTGGATGAGAGGTGAAACACGGATATAAGGGGAATAACTGAGCTGAGGAGGAGGACAAGCTTTTTAAAGAAAAGGACGTCAAGATTTTAGAAATTAATGTTTTGGAAGGACCATCCTTAATGAGATCACATAGGAGCAGGGTTGGAGAGTGAGAGCGCGTAAGACTTCGATGAGGGTAGCATAATCTGGTTAACATCAGAATCAAGGCTGGGCAGTTTTAGGAAGGAGGGAGGCAGAATGGTCTGGAAACAACAATGAGGAACAACGAGGACACCCATTCCACTGCGGGATGTGGGAGAAAATCAGCTACCTCTTGAGACTGCTTCAGAGGAAGCAGTTCCTTAAAGGAGTCCCAGGTTTGTTTTAGAGCAGGAAGGTGAAGAAAAAAATTCAGGCTTTTTAAAAAAGGGGATTTTTGCCAAGACTGACAATGAATCCCTGGGAGTTTCAGGAGGTGGGAAGGGTGAGAGATGGGGTCAGAAAACGGATGTACAGGACCGTTTGAGGTGAAGTGCAAGGCCTAGGATCCTGGGCTACTTGTGTGACTCACATAAACCAGGATAAAGGGAACCATGGTAAGGGATAATGGTGGTCTCAAAGTAGATAGTGGTACCTAAACTGTGAATACCGGACCAAAGGGAGTCGTGAAGGACTTGCCAGGAGAGTCCAAGGTGTCCCCTCTTTACTCTCAGCAACGATGATGTGGAGTCGAGGGGAGGGGTGTTGTCTCATCCAGAGTACCTGAAACTCTAGAAATTGGGAAACCATCCTGGAGATAAATAGTATCACCACTTCCGCTAATGGTGTAAAAGCATTTGGAGTCAGCTTGACTGAAGAAACGGGAGTTTTGATTGAAGGAAGAAAGGAAAGTAATGGTGGAGCCTGAAACACTGAGGGGCGGGGGAGTTCTGCAGGGGATTTTACAGGGGTTCTAGGTGTGGACCCAAGTGACAAGAATCCTAGAGGTACTCAGTTGGAGTTGTTGCCATGACTCATTGATACTGTTAGATGCCATCTTCCTGTGGAACTTCAATGTACTGACTTGTGGCCACATGAAGGCTGCCAAATGCCTCAGATGCACACCTAAATTCCAAACAAGAAACAGGGAAAATGTTTATAGGTGAAGGGGACGTACATCCTGTGAAGCAAAGAAGCAGATGTACTTACAATCCTCCAAGTTCTTAGGTCATGTAGGTTGATCTGATAAAACACCTTTATTACTTTATGATTTAGCTAACTACCTTCCTTTCTTTCAAAGTTCAGCACACGTCACCATGATGTGAAGCTGAGTTAGGTGCCCTAGATCTGCTTATTCAGTGCCCATGATAGATCACAATGACCACCCCAGTTCTCCTGTCTCTGTGTCCATGCCCCGTGCCATCAGTCTGATCCTGGCCTTAGCCTTGCAACTTGCTTCGACCAATGGGACGTTATTAAGCAGAGGCATAAAAATCACTTGTGCAGTTAGGTGTGCCCTTCCTCTTGTGTCTAAGCCACTGCCACAGAGACACAGGACTCAGAGTTGAATCATCATGGTGAGGCTATCCTAGATCAACCAATAGCAGCTAACCTCCAAACATTTCAGGGCACCCAACCAAAATCAGCAGCACTGTCTAGGCAACCACCTGTATACATGAGAAATTAACCGTTATTGTTGTATAACGTGGTTGGTTGCTACTCAGCATTATTGTGGCATTAGATAATTAATACAGAGTCCCTTGGGCATGGCTCTCTGACAAAACATATCCCTGCCTCTCCAACTAATGGTGGGGAGCTCCTTTAGGACAGGCCCACTTTTGAGCTGTGCACAGTGCCTGGCACATAGGAGATATTCAGTGAAAGCTTGTGAAAGGAATAATGAATGAACATTTGTTCAGTCTTTAAGAAGGAACTTAGTGCTTCTCACATAACAGATGCAAAGTTCCTCATAACTAAACAGTGAAACTACAATAGAAAAAAATTCTTATCAAAGGTTAAAGGGCTTTTCTTCAAGTACAATGGTCATTTCTTAAACATTGGGTATGTGATTTTACATTTTATTATATTGCATAGATCAGTTCAAAGGTAATCTAAATCCTGTAAGTACATTTTTGTACTCAAGTGTAGAGTGTAAATAAGTGGATACGCTTAGGTCTAGCTATCCTTACTATTATCTTCCTTACACGATACCAAATCTTTGTTATTACTGACATTTTCTAAATAATGTTAAGAGACTTGAATTGCTTGAAAAATGGCATTATTCAAACAACAAGTTCTGGCAAGGATGTGGAGAAAGGGGAATCCTTTTGCACTGTTGGTTGGAATGCAGATTGGTACAACCAGTATGGAAAGCAGTATTGAGATACCTCAAAAAATTAAAAATGGATCTGCCTTTTGATCCAGCTATCCCACTTCTGGGAATATATCTGAAGAAATTCAAAACACTTATTCAAAATAACATAAGCATCCCTGTCTTCACTGCAGTGTTATTTACAATTGCCAAGATACGGAAGCAGCTGAAGAGTCCATCAGTAGATAAATGGATAAAACAACTATGGGACATTTACACAATGGAATACTGCTTGGCTGTAAAAAAGAAGACAATTTCACCCTTTGCAACAGAATGGATGGACCTGGAGAACACTATGCTAAGTGAAATAAGCCAGTCAGAGAAAAACAAATAGCATATGATTTCACTCATGTGTGGAATCTAATGAACAAACTGAACTAACAAGCAAAATAGAGACAGATTCATAGATAGAGGGCAGGAAGACAGCTACTGGAGGGGGAGTTAGGGTGGAGGGATCAAGCAAAAAGAAAAAGGAGTCATGGATGTGGATAACGGTGTGGTGATTGAGGGGGAAGGGTATAAGGGGGATAAGTGGTAATGGAAAAAATACAATAAAAATAAATGTTTTAAAAGACATTATTTATATTAACATAAAAAAGAAAAAGAATTTTCACTAGGGATCTGCAGAGGAAAATATATCCAGTAGACTAGCCAGGTATGGGAGTGGGAAAGTGAGAATATCATCCTTATAAAAGGTCGGTGATCACATGATACGGCATGTTTTGGGAACACTGATCAAAAGAATAGGGTTTCTGCAGAGAAATAGTAAAAAAGGCTGGAAATAGCTAATATGTTATATGCCAATTATATCTAAATTAAAAAAATAAAGGCTGGGCGTGGAGGGTATTGTGAAGGACATTATGGAACCCAACTGTGAAAATCTGAATATAAGGTTACAGGCATTTTAATATTATCTTTTACTCAGCAGGGATTCTTACAACTTCTGAACAAGGGAATGACATAATGAAGTGTTGAGTCAGTCTTAGCTGCTAGATTCCAGCAGTATGGTGTGGGATGGTTTTTGCAGAAACATGCTTAATAGTCATATCAAATAATTTAATACCAAAGTACTATTATGCAGATAATATTCCCATTTATTTTCAAATCACATGTCTCATTAAGGACTAGATTTATGCTGAATGCAAGTGACCAAGGAATTATTTTGAGATCCTAGCTTACTATTCTCGTCCTGACAGTCATTTAACCTGTTGTCCATTGGGAGTCCACGAATTATTCCCCCCACTCCTGCTGGCCCAGTTCTGTGAAAAACTAATTATAGCCAGGGGTGGAGGTCATAAGGAAGAATGAATGAGACTTTATTTAGCTAAAACCAGAATCAACATTGGGATAAACTGTTGTAAGTGCCTTTTCTAAGAGCACATCTCCCTGAGTTGTGGTAGCATTTACCTTTTGGGTGTGAGGGTATCATTTTGTCCTTGAAAGGTGTTTCATAATCCACTAGTTTTATTTGCTACAATGGGTGTCACTGTTTGTTTTTATTCAGGTGGAACTTGAAGTTATGGAGGATAAATATCCAAAATTTTATGTCATGTTAGTGATAGAAGAATGTCTTTTCATACTTCCATTCTTCTATATCTGTTTTGTCTGCGATGTTCCCTCCACCTTATTCCCATTCCATCTTACAAACTCCTGTTCAGCCTTCTAAACCCTGTTCAGACATACCTTGTCTGTGCAAGTTTTCCTCATCCCTATACTCAATTCTGTCTCCTACTCCCCCACCCCAAAGATCATCCTCTAGGTTGCAGGGGCCTTGAAGGTCTTCCCTTTTGCATCCTCAGCATTAAGCATAGTGTCTAGTACACAGTAGGTGCTCGATTAATGTTCTCAAATCTAAGGGGAGAGACTCCAAAGGCAAAAAAGGAAAATTCTAAACTCTTCTACTTGTTCAAGCAAAAGATTAAGGGACAACACCTAAAACTATCCCCAATGTGATTCATTTTTGTTTTTCTACTTTGAAATGTTTGGGAAAGGCAGTTTTACAGCCCTCCTGCAGCCGTAAAAGAAGTGTCAGTGGGGTCCCCATGTAGTGCTCACTTCAGGGGGTCCGCACTTCAGGCACTCCCATGCCGACCCTCTGCGGCGCATGCTGAGAGTGGGACCTGAGAGGGTGGTGGCTTTTCCCTCCCTGCTGCGTTTCCAAATGGACGCTTGCTTTACTTGCTTTGTTCTCTTTTTCTTACATTTCCTCGGCCCAGGAGTTTTGTTTTCTTCCCCAGAGGAGATCCACCTTCTCTGCCACTTCCTCTACCACCCTCTCCACCCCCAGCAGAGTAAGTGGGCAGTGGAGGTGGGAAGGGGCTTTCCTCTGGATCCTGGAATGTGGTTTCTTTTTTTACACAGTGTTCCTTCAAACTTTTAAAGCCTGTAATCAGACAGGCTTGAAGTGAAATCGACAGGTGGCCAGGACAGTTTATTTAGGGGAGAAGGAAGCCTATCCCGGCAGGCTGGCTCTTCCAGCTTCTTCCAGTTTCTTCCAGCTCCCTACGGACAAAAATCACTGGTCCCACTGGCTTACGGTCAGATCTAGCAGGTGGCTCTTGAAGAAACTGTGTCCTGAAGCTTCACACACAACCGTCATCAGGGTGTCAAAAGAACTGAGGGGGCAGCAGACATAGTTCAAGGGGCTCTGTAGAGGCCCTGTTATGGGAGGTTGAGGGTGGACCATGAGGCAAAGGTGTGCTGTTGCCCCCTTGAATTCTTCAAATCTGCAGCCAGGCCAGTAACAGGTGGTCCAGCTGCTCCAGCTCCAGGGTCTCTTTGCAGACACTTTCCCTGGTGAGACAGGAAATCGCTGGTCTTTTTCTCCTTGCCCCTAACACTCCCTGCCTCCCACCGCCCGCCCCCCCAAACCCCCGCATTTCATTGAGGAAACAACTCAGATGAATCAGTCACCCTAGGCCTCAGGCCCCAGCCTAGAAATTGACGGACATAGACAATCTCACTTGGGAGAAGAGAGTGAGCCTGGGGGATCGAGTTGCCTGGAGCAGAGAGAGGAGCAGAGAGAGAAAAAGCATAAAAATGATGGTTTTTACTTGTATTTTTCTCTAGCAGATCTCCACAAGTAGGATATTTTAAACCAGTTGTAGGGAGTGTTTTCTTAAACACATGATATAATCACATACAACATATAATAATAGCACCTTTATGGAGATTTAAAATTGACCCACTTTTTTTTTTAAAGCGCAAACAACTAGACCCAAAATGTCAACAGTGGTTTAACAGTCAAGGTTCTCTTAAGAAACAGAAGGCACCCTAAAATTGGAATTTTGAAGGGACAGTTTACAGAAATGTGAGCAGTATTAAGGGCATCAAGAAGAGGACATGAGGTACCCAGGGTCCGGCAGTAGCACCCCTAGGCCTGAAGGGGGAGGGGAGCTCTGTGAAAGCCCAGAGGCGTGGGAGAGAGGCCTCTGGATGGGCGTTGCGTTTGCGGCCGAAGCAACCGCCGCCAGAACTTAGGTGATGAAAAGGGAGGGAGCGGGGAATGAAATACCTCAACCTCTTTCTCCTCCCACCCTCTGGTCTCCAGTAGGTGCCTTCTGCTGACTGAACCCAGCTAGGAGACAGAAGGCAAAGAATCCCATTGGCACAGTGCTCAGGGATCAGTCTCCCAGGGACCAGAGCAGGGCAGGGAAGGGCAGAGAGGTGATCGGGTGGGAAGAGGAGGCGTGCAGGTAAAGACCCAGACAGCCAGAGCCAGGGTAGGATGGGGCGGGTGAGCCCGCGCGGGGCATCTGCAGGGCTGGATGCGGCCTTTCTTTAAAATTGAGGTACTTTGTCACCCTGGGTTTTTTGCAAAATTTTGATTTAAAAAAATTTACATTAAAATATCGTTTATCTGGCCCTGGCTGGGTAACTCGGGTTGTTAGACTGTCATCCCAATACGCCAAGGTTCCGGGTTCAGTGAGGTAAGGGTACATACAGGAATCAACCAATGAGTATATAGGTGAGTGGAACAATGAATCCATTTCCCTCTTTCCCTCTCCCTTTCTCTTTCTCTCTCAGATCAATAAAAAGAAAAAAATATTATTTATCTGGATTACCAAAATCGTTAGTGTCTCCCCCTCCCCTTGAATTTTGCACCTAAGGAAAATAGCCTCACTTATGTCACCTAATCCTGGCCCTGAAATGGTACTTTCTGCTTAGGGGCATTATGGGTGGTTCTCATTTTCTCATTTTTGCTCACCTATATGGTCTAATTTTTGTTGTTGTTGTTTTTTAAGTGAGCATTTAATTCTTATATAATAAACACAATTAAATGCAAAAATATCTTCTTTGAAAGTAGGGTTCCTTAGTTCTTGCAACATGGAGCAGACTTAGCAAAACAATGAAATGTTTGTTGAACAAGTGAATAAAAGAATTTGCATATCAACTCTGTTTCCAAATCCTACCTCTTCTCAAGTTCTAACTCAAATGCCACTTTCTCATAAAACATTTCCTTATAGCCCCAATCACACTGGTCTACAGAGGCCTACAAAATGTGTCCCCAGACCACCTGTTCTCCTTGTACCCCCCTCACCACCGGACACCTGCCCTCGCATTCACTTGGCTCCACTCCATTGACCCCTCCTGGTTGTTACTCCTGGGACACAGGAGACAGTTGATTAACATTTGTGGATAAAATGAATCAATGTGACTTTTCGCTCTTCTGTATCATCCTTGACATACTCTGTTTTGTTCTTTAGGTGTGTATTTATCTTACCCCCCCTACTCTTAAGGAGCTGAGTCTTACTTTGATATGACCCTCAGGCCATCTTATTCACATTGATATGCCTGACACAATGCTTGGTATGTCATTAATAACAAATATTAACAACAACAATAGGAAGAGCCATCGTTTGAATGATTACTATGGGCCAAACACTGTGTTAACTATTTATAGCTATTACCTCACTATATATTTAAATGGGAGGATACAACATTTGTAGAAATACACTTGGTCATAAAAGGGACTTTCTATTATTAGTTCCACTTTACAGCTAAGGAAGCTGAGGCCTAGAGAGATTAAGTAACTTGTGGAAGATTATATTGATAAGAAGTGGCATTATAGGAAAGTGCAACTCACATTAGATTTGTAGTTTTCAAACTGTGGTTCAGGAACCATTGGGGTCCCCAAGACCCTTCAGGAGCTCTGTGTGCTCAAAGCCACTGACGTGTGTGTGTGTGTGTGTGTATACAGTGGCTTTATTGAGGCTACATGGTATGTGATATCAAACACCCTGAATGCAGAAGCAGAGGTGAGAATCCAGCTATTTCCCATTAAGCCAGGCATGAAAGAGATTTTCAAAAATGTAAACTAATACCAGTCTTCTCTCTCTCTCTCTTTTTTTTTTTTTCTGTTTTGGAAAGCATAGTTATGTTTCATAAAAACATTTTAACATATAATGTTTTCATTTTGTTATTTTTAAGTAATAAACATTAAAACAATTATCAGTGTTATTTCTAATATGGTAACTATCAATAGATAAAGCTCACATAAACAAAAACTCTTTGGGTTCCTCAATATCTTTAAGAATATTACAGGGCCCTGCAACCAAATTGCTTGGAAAAAGTTGTATTAGATAATATTTAACCTTTTTCAGCTCTAAAATGTAAGGGTTCACTGCTCATAAAGCAGTTTAGATCATATGTAACTTTCAGAGGTCAGGGGTAGGACCTCAAGATCATTAATGAATCTCTGGGATCAGCTTAGAAAAGAGAGACAGTCTTGGGCCGGACTCCAATGTAGGACTTTTTTATTCTACATTGTTTGACTGGCGTGGTCACCTGCATTTATTCTGATCTTATCTGCCTTAGATGGACTTCTGAAAACTCCCGTTGCTGCCTTGGGCTCGAACGTATTCCCCAGCCTTGGTTCGGTACTCCCAGACTCATTATTTCCATTCCTTTGTCCTTAACCTCCTTTACACTTCTATGATGTCTCAGCTTTTACCTTGAGTAGACCTAGCTTCCAACTTCCCATACTTAGCCTTTGTAACAAAGGCCATACAAGAATACTCAAACACTTCCTATACTACAGATTAGCCCCAAGTTGTTTATTTGATGGTGCCCACGCCATGTACAGGATGACCACAGATTTTGTGTTTTAAATCCTTCCCCTTTGATTGCCTCTGGGAAAAGGCACAGGGTGGCAGAAGAAAAGGGCTGAAGGGAAGCTTACTCTTTTGTAATACCTTTTGTATTACTAGTCAGAAAATAAACTAAAATTTTTGTTCACATTAAAAGAAAACAAACTCCGTGCTGAAGTGTAATTATTTCTGAGAATTTCCCTGTTTGCCTGGCAGCACTCTGTCTGGAGGGATCACCTTGCCAGGTTGTTACAGTAGGAGGAAATATGTCATGGATAAGTGGACAGTGAAGAATGAGTGTGTATTTTAGAATGAAATTGCCTTTGGGAACTTCGGGTTTTTATTTTTTCATTCCTTCAGTTAACTGATTCACAGTTTGGTGGAATAGACTAAGAATATTAATTGGCCTCTCTTACTTTAGGAAAATGATTTTTTAAAAAATCTGGATATACTATAGACTTCCGGCCAAGATGGAGTCATAAGTAGATATGCTTTGTCTCCTCATGCAACTAAAAGAAGGACAACAACAAATTTAAAAACAAAAAATAACCAGAACTGCGAGAAAATCAAACTGTATGGAAGTCTGACAAGCAAGGAGTTAAAAAAGAAACATTCATTCAGACTGGTAGGAGGGGCAGAGATGGGCAGCGGGGTGGAGAGGAAGGCTGTGTCTGGTGGACCGGGCAGAACCACATTTGCTGCGGATAAACCAAGAGGAGCAACTGGAGGGTGGGAGAGATCATGCAACCCAGGGTTCCGGCGCTGGAAAAGAAAACCTCAAAACCTCTACCGGTAACAACCTGTGGAGTTTGCAGCGGCAGGGGAAGCTGCCAGTCTCACAGGAGAGTTCGTTTGAGAGACCCACTGGTCTCTAGAACATACACAAACCCACCAACCTGGGAATCAGCACCAGAAGGCCCCAATTTCCTGGTGGGTAGCAGGGGAAGTGACTGAAAGCCGACCAAGAGCCAAGCAAGTGGCATTGTTCTCTCTCAGACCCCTCCCCCATATACAGCGCCACAAGACAATGACATGGGTTGCCCCACCCTGGTGAATACCTAAGGCTCCACCCCTCACAATGTAATAGGCCTGCTGAGAGAGAAAAAAAAAATATATATATATATATATATGACCCAAAGGAAAGAACAGATCAAAGCTCCAAAAATAGAACTAAGTGATGATGAGATAGCCAACCTAGCAGATGCAGAGTTCAAAACACTGGTAATCGGGTTGCTCACAGAAATGGTTGAGTATGGTCGCAAAATAGAGGAAAAAGTGAAGGCTATGCAAAGTGAAATAAAGAAAAATATACAGGGAACCAACAGTGAAGGGAAGGAAACTGGGACTCAAAACAACAATTTGGAGCAGAAGGAAGAAATAAACATTCAACCAGAACAGAATGAAGAAACAAGAATTCAAAAAAATGAGGAGAGGCTGAGGAACCTCTGGGACAACTTTAAACGTTCCAACATCCAAATCATAGGGGTGCCAGAAGGAGAAGAGGAAGAGTAAGAAATTGAAAACTTATTTGAAAAAATAATGCAGGAGAACTTCCCCAATCTGGCAAATGAAATAGACTTCTAGGAAGCCCAGGAAGCTCAAAAAGTTGCAAAGAAGTTGGACCCAAGGAAGCGCACGCCAAGGCACATCATCATTACATTACCCAAGATTAAAGATATGGAGAGAATCTTAAAAGAAGCAAGAGAAAAGGAGACAGTTACCTACAAAGGAGTTCCCCTAAGACTCTCATCTGATTTCTCAAAAGAAACCTTACAGGCAAGAAGGGGCTGGAAAGGAGTATTCAAAGTCATGAAAGACAAGGACCTACATCTAATAATATTCTGTCTGGCAAAGCTATCATTTAGACTGGAAGAACAGATAAAGTGCTTCCCAGATAAGGTAAAGTTAAAGGAGTCCATCATCACCAAGCCCTTATTAAATGAAATGTTCAAGGGACTTATTAAGAAAAAGAAGATGTCAAAAATATGAACAGTAAAATGACAAAACACTCACAATTATCAACAACTGAACCTAAAAATCAAAAACAAAAACAAACTAAGCAAACAACTAGAACAGGAACAGAATCACAGAAATGGAGATCACATTGAGGGTTACCAGTGGGGAGGGGGAATGAGGAGAATGGGGGAAAAGGCACAGGGAATAAGTAGCATAAATGGTAGGTACAAAGTAGACAGGGGGAGGTTAAGAATAGTATAGGAAATGGAGAAACCAAAGAATTTATATGTACGACCTACGGACATGAACTAAGGGGTAGGGGGAAATGATGGAGGTGGGAGGTGCAGGACGGAGGGGAATAAAGGGGAGAAAAAAATGGGACAACTGTAATAGCATAATCAATAAAATATATTTTTTTAAAAACCTGGATGCACTATACACTTAGATATACTAGATATTGCACATACTATACATACTAGATAAACTTTATACTTTCTGTTTATTTGCTGGTGTTTCATTTAATCAGTGATTTCTTCGTGCTCTGCTTTCTTCGTTTTCTTGATATTTTCCCACGCTGGTGCACTTGGAGAAAGGGCGTCAGTGTAGGTGCTATTCTCAACCAAGTCACTGATTTGCTGTGAGACCCTTGGCAAGTCTTGCCCTTGGTCTCCATAACCCACAGTTGTCACAGAAGGGTAAGACTTGCTTTTGTGGGATAGTTAGGAAAGAAACATAGGACCCAGATAACAAAGTCTTTTGTAAAGTTAAAAGTATTGGTGAACACAACACAATTTACAGATGATGTATCATAGAATTGTGCACCTGAAACCTATATAATTTTATTAACCAATGTCTCTCCAATAAATTCAATTTATAAAATAAATTAAAAAGAAAATAAAATGAATAAATCAGATCCAACTTAAAGGAGAGGAAACCTTCCTTTATGAGTGTACTGTTGTGTCCTTCTAATGTATATTTCATTCTTAAAAAAGTAAAGTTACAAGTCCTGTTTAAAACCTAAGTAGTAGTATTAACTATTCCTCATATTTAATTCTAAAAATACCATGGGAAGGGAATAGGAAACTAGATGCTGGTTCCACTTTCCAGATTAGAACAATAAGGCTAAACAATGTTCCCTAAGTTCCAAACAAGTCAGTGGTCAAGCCTCTTATATCTGTTTTTTTTCCAGTCCCAGGAAATATCCCTGAAGCCAGAGGTCAGCAACCAGTGGTCTTCAAGTGGGAACAGTGGCATGGATAGTCCTAAGGAAATCCATTTTTAGATGCTTAGCTTCATGTTTGATCTGTGACAGCCCGTGTGCTTGCCTGTGTGGTTTCTCTTTCCTGAAGCCCCTTTCATAATCTGCCCTACTCTGGCTCTGCAGAAGGAGAGCACACTCTTCACTTGCATGCCATTTGTTTTCCGTTGTCTTGCACATTGGGAGAACTGGCCTGCACTGGGATATTCTTATCCAGATATTGTGGTGTGGGGTGATGAGGTAGAAATGACTTCACCTCTTCCATCTCTGGTTTATTGTTGAAGGAAGCTTTGCTCCTAAAGCCTTTCTCCCTCCGTATTTAAGGTAAACCATTCCATTCATTATAGTCTGTTCAGTACTCACCACAGGACATATTTTTGGTGGAAAGAAAAGTAGTACCTCCAAAGGGGTACAAGTTCATAATGATTCTTTTCAAGGAAATTTGAATGTGTTCTGGAACTAACAGATTATTCAAGATATACTGAATAAACTTGCCAACAAAAGTTTTAGGGGATTTCTTTCAGATTTTCAGTGCATTAATCTGGTAATTAAGGTAGTTTTTATCAAAATATATCATGAAATATTTATTCCAATAGCAGTAAATCCTCATATTATTTTCTCTTACAAAATGTTTAATGATGCAAGGGCTGGACCAATTATTGATTTTATAGATATAAATTTGTGCATCTATCTATCTATCTATCTATCTAGATGAGGGGGGACCCCCCAAAAACTGGAATTACCTTCCAGAGGGCAGGCCCATGTACTACAGGCATCCCTGTAGTACATGTAGGTGAGTGTTCTAGCAACCCATCTTGTATCAGTGTACCAGCTGGTGTTGTTGTGAGAGGCTGCATTCAGCTTCAGTGAATTTTTTTTGAAGACTTTTTCAACGCATTTGCCCATTTCATGGTGGGTGATTTATGAGAACAACTGCCCACACTGCACTGAGTGTTCAGCAGTTTTTGACCAAAAATGGCATGACTCCCATGCCCCACCCTCCCTATTCACCTGATCTCTCCCCAAGACACTTGTTTTTTGTTTCCCTGGATGAAAAAAGTCCACAAAGGGAAATGTTTTGCTGATGTGGAAGAGATGAAATAAACAAACAAACCAAAAACCAAACCCCCTCCCCCAAAAACCGGCAGAAGCATTAAAAGGCATCAAAACTGATGAGTCCAAAAACTGTTTTGAGTAGTGGAAAAAACATCCCGATAGGTGTATTGCATCAAATAGAGAATACTTTGAAGGCTATTGAAGTTTAAACATGTAAGAATAAATACAAATTTTTAATAAATAAATTTAATTTTTGTGGGTCTCTATCTGTACTTTTCTCTTTCATGGGAGAAGCTTAATCATGATGTCAAGCAAAGTTAGTAAATTCTGATTTTTATTCATCATTCTACTTAATTTTTTTTTAAGATTTTATTTATTTATTTTTAGAGAGAGGGGAAGGGAGGGAGAAAGGAAGGGAGAGAAACATCACTGTGTGGCTGCCTCTTACTCGCCCCCAACCAGAGACCTGGCCCGCCACCCAGGCAGTGCCCTGACTGGGAATCGAAACGGTGACCCTTTTATTCGCAGGTCGGCACTCAATCCACTGAGCCACACCAGCCAGGGCTAATTATTTTTTAATTTTTTTTTAATGTTTATTTTATTTTTTAAGATTTTATTTATTTATTTTTGAAGAGAGGGAGAAAGAGGGAGAGAAACGTCAAGAGGCAACCTTGCATGCCCGTAACTGGGGATCTGGCCCACAACCTAGGCATGTGCCCTGACCCGGGCGCTTATTTGCTGGTTTGACGTGACAGCCAGGACGCTTCAGCTGCGCTGAATTGTGATTTTCACAGACCGAGTGGGAGTGCTCTGGGGAAGACGGTTCTCTGTCAGGGTGGAAGAAAGTGAGGAAACGAAGCGGGGCCTGCGCAGATGGCGCTGGGCTAGGCAGGGAGCTGGAAAATTAAAAGTCTCAGGACCTGTGTGTCTGCCCTCGGACAGCGGGGAGCTTTCTGATTGTCACTTTGCCCTGGGTAGATTGCTATTACTTTGAGGGCAAGAACAGCATCTCTGTCCTGTATCCCTAACCCAGAACCTGGTGCATCGCAGGTATACATGGATATTTGCTGAGCTAGAATGTGCACTGGTGACATTCTGTCCAATGATGACCGAGTCAATGATGACCAGTGTTCCAGAGTCAGGGAGATGAGCCCTCATAATTTCTGGCAGCAAAACCCAGCAGGGATTGAGTCAGTGGAAGAAACTTCTGGAGTCCCAAGCAGTTCCACCTAAAGAACTCACACACAGATTTATTCTGATTTACTCCCCCTGAGTTCCAGCACTGGGGTAGCACCTTGAAAGGCACCAGTGGCATACAGGAAGGAACGGAAGTATCTGGTCTCAAGGTTGGAGCTGGAGGCCAGTTTTCTCCCAGACAAAAAGGCGGGCAGAGGCTATCGTCCCTTTCTGAGCCTTCCCCCTACAGAGCTTTCAGGCCAGTGCCATATCTGAGACTCCACCAACCTGGCTAACACTGTTTGCACCACCCTAGAGATCCCCTAAGACTCTGTCCCACCCAACTTATGGGCACACCCAAACTGTTAACCATATGAATGGCTGGTCTTGGCTCATGCTTCACATATTCTTAAATCCTCTCAAACAAGCAACAGGAGGCCTCAGTGAGCCCCCAGCCCCTGTACCTATTACAAAGGAGCTGCTTCTCCCATATGCAACTCCTAGCAGCCTATTCCCTGGGATGTGATTACAGTACTTGACTGTAGTTAATGATCCTTCTGAACCACACCAGGGAGTAAGACGAGTACAATGAATAATAAGCAGAAAAACCTATTTGTGGAGATGTCCATTCCAGCATGTTGTGGAAAGCCTAGGATTCCCCACAAAAGCAGCTAACTCTTCCTCCTTTCAGCCAATTCACATCCAAGCCAATTCACAATCAAATGAGAAGACAGGGAAATTTTCTAGTTCAAACTCAATGGCACGGGGTTAAAAGGAATTTAGCTACATTTTCTAGGATTCTGTACCAACAGGTCTCTAGCTTTTTTTCCCCCTCAAACTTTGCTGCATACTAGAATCACATGGGAAGGTTTAAAAGCTCCCATGCCAAGAGTGAATCTGTACCTAGGGAGTTGCACCTTTAACAGGGTTTCTCAACCATGGCCCTACTGACCTCTAGGACTAGATAATCCTCTGCTGTGGGTGGGGTGCTTTCCTGTGTATCATGTGATGTTTAGCACCATCCCTGGCTCTACCTACTAGATGCCAGTTGAACCCCCTCCAAGGTGTAATAACTGAAAGACATTGCCAAGTGTTTCCTGGTAGGAGGAGCAATTCACCCACTTTAGAATAACTGCTGTAGGGCCAGGACCAAGGCATCATATTTTTTACAACCTTCCTAGGTGATTCCAATGTGCAGCCAAGTTTGAGAATCAGTGCTCTGATGGAGTTTCCTTTGGGAAGTGTATCCTGATGGAAAGTCCCGGGAATTTTTGAGTGGGTTTTTAAAAACTGTGATTTACTGTTGATTCAGTAAGAATGGCTCTATTCTGAGCTAGATGAGCAATTCCATTCATCCTATCTAGTAAGAATATTTCTTTCTGTCAAGGGGACTTTGGAAAGCAAAGAGGCTGTGAACCTCTCGAGGAGCTAACAAAGCCAGCTGAGCCCGTAACTTACAGAGAAGCTTTATAGCAAGCTAATGAAAGGGACCTGAGCTAAAGAAAGGTCTAGTAATACTCGAGGACCCACGTTGTGTACCTTATTGGTGCCAAGATAATATCTACTGTTGACTGGAGATATCTTGTGGACCAGGGTCTTGTGCTAGGGGATCTGTTGACTTGTCGTTAAATAAGAAGACATCTAAGTTATTAATAACATGTTAATAAATTAATAGTAATAATAAATAGGTCTAGTTTAAGGAATAGACATGGCAATACTTCTGAAACATGGTTTATACCTAACTGGTCTACATAAGCATCTATACATTTTGAGTACGCACCTCAGTCCCACTGTGGCAGCAACTATAGTTTGGCTCGCATCACGCCCTTTCCATCCGCTTTCAACTTTGGAAACCAGAAAACTAAACGCTGGCCTTCCAGGTTCCTCTGCTGCTGGGAACAGCCTTGTGACATAATTTAGGCCACCGGAATGCAAGCTCTATGAGGACAGAGATTTTCGCCTATTTTGTTCTCTGCTGGTTAAAACTCACCAAATTTCACACTCTAAACATGTCTACTTTGGGTGGGGGTGATAGGACAGATGTTGTTTAAAGGTGCAAACTTGCAACTAATAGTAAACAAATCCTAGAGAGCTAATGCACAGTATAGTGACTGTAGACAACAATATTGTATTACAATCATCGAACTTGCCAAGAGACTAGAACTTAATTATTCCAAAACTAAAAAGAAGTGATAATTATGTAACATGATAAAGGTGCTAATTATTGTCACAATGGCAATCATACTACAATATATAAATATAAATGTATTAAATTAACATGTGCACCTTAAATTTACATAATGTTATGTCAATGATATTTTAATAAAAAAGGCCCAGTTTATGTATGTCAATTTTATTTCAGTAATGTAAAAAATAAGAGAGAAAATTGTTAAGCAAATTAAAAGACAAATTGCAAATTGAAAAAAATTTTTAAATTTTTTTTATTGTTGTTCAAGTACACTTTTGTCCATTTACCCCCCCCCACCACCCCCTGCCATTCTACCCCCCCAAAAAGATTTCATAGCCTTCAGGAAGCTGATGTGAGAATCCTGAGAAGAGACACCAGGACCCTGTTTCGAGTTCAGGTGAATTGCAGAGCTAGCTGATTTATCCTGCTAACACTAGGTGTCAGCATTGTGCTGTGCAAGAGCCGCTGACCTGCAGGAGTGCTATTGAATATTCAAGACAGGGTCAAGCTGTTCAGGTGTTTGAAGACAGTTCATCTCCACTCCACCCATGCCAGAATATGATTGCTGTGACCTTATTAAAACTGCCTGACCCTTGACTTTTCTCATGTTTATGGTTCATTCTACATCCCTTGTGCCCAGTACTGCTTGGAGCCAAGCTAGAAAGAGAAGAGGGTGCTAGACTCAGTGGTCCTGGTGAAGAGCGTCCCTGTGCAGTTGTTCCCACCTCCAGGTCTTTGCCTGGGCCCTGTGCTTGCTTCTTCTTGGAGGCCTCACAGCTACAAGCTCTCTTACGCAAACCTGAGCTGGAAAGAGAGCGGCCCAGGGGTGGGGAGCACCGGGGAACTCTCTGTAGATGGCGCTGCCAGGCCTGAGAAGGGGAGAGGCAAGGAGTCCAGCCAATTCCCATCTCCAAAGGAGCTGTCCGCACTTTTAGAGCAGGAAGCCTCCTGGGTTCCTTCACTGAAAACTGAGGCTATTGCCCATGCTGTTGTAGTGTCCAGTTGTTTTGAGTGTCCAAATCTACCAGTCTGGTACAAGAAACCACATATAATACACAAAGTTAATGTCCCCAAAGTCTTTAATGGTTCTTGGATATTGGCAAGAAAATGTAGGGGAAGCACATATAGTATATGAACTATAAGAGAATTAGTGAGAAGAGACCTCACATATTTAATTTGTTGCCTTAGTAATGTAGGAATTTCTGTTCAGGATAGTGTAGTTCATAGGTACCTGGGTTTTTGTCCACAGTGAAAAGGGCAAGGCCCCCCCAGGCATTAGAAACAGAAGCTCTCCTGTTTGGGAGGGCTATCTAGGTAGAGGCAATTGCCCTATTCACAGGTTTATTTTCCCTTAGACTTACAGAAAATAAGCCAATCACCTCCAAGAGTATGTCTCATCCATTTTCTGCACTGATGCTTTTGAGAATATTTTAACCTACTTACATTTATTGTGATAAATTTTGGTCTAACTTCTCTCATCTTCAATGCTTTTGGTTTTTAACAATTACTTGTGTCCCATTTTGTCCCTTTTGCTATATGGACTCTGCTTTCTTTGCTCTTTTATCATCCTTTGTTACTTTTAAAGATATTTCTCCTGTTTTTACTTACTAGTGGTACTATTGAAATTTTTTAAAAATTTAGATATATTTCAGGTGTGGAAAAATATGGAGAATAATAAACACCTACGTACTTCCCTTCAGCTTTATATCTGAACATTTTGCCATGACTGTTTTATGTTTTTAAGAACTAAAGCATTACAGATGGAATTTAAGTCCCCTGTATTGAATTGCATTTCTCTCTCTATGGCTCTAGAAGTAGTTGCCATCTGACTTTGGTGTTAATTGTACCTACGGATGCTTTAAAATTTGTGATATGTAGTTATTTCCATAAACTCATAGACTCAGTGCTAACATCATAACAGTATTTTTGCATGTTTTGAATTTGTATAAATGGTATAAATGCTATTTGTATAAATGGTATCCTTCTGCAGCTTACTTTTTAAATTCAACATTATGGGATTGAGATTTAGCCACATAGCTCAAGCTGATTCATTTTCACTGATGTTTAGGATAGTATTTCATTGTGTGGGATATACCTCAGTTGACTTAGCTATTGTCTTAATAATGGGCATTTAGGTTGTTTGTAGTTTTTCATCTGGCCCAGTCCAATGAGCAGGGCTGCTGGGAGGGCAGCCATGATGAGTCAATCCCTAAATACCAGCGTTCTTGAAGGCTGGCCTCCTTCCACTCCATGCAAAGATGGAGACGCGGTGCCACTGTAGGCCCCTCGGATAGACGGCAACCTCCTCCTCGAAGGGGTCGGCCCAGGGGAAAGGGAGAGAGAGCCCGACAGGCACCAGTGTGCTGGAACAGCAGAAAGGCGGGACCCGCGCGAGGGGTGACGCGCTTCTCGAGCGCCGCCCGTCACCAGCTCCAGGTGAGTGCGGCTGGAGAGGCTGCTTTACAGCGTTCCAGGCGGGCGGTGCCTTGGCTTCCCGGGGTCTCTGCGAGGTGGACCTGGAAGGGAGTTGGGCAGCGGTGCGGGGCACGGGAGAGCGAAGTGGTCCGCAGGGTAGTCCCACCCTTCCCCGATTCCTTCACTCCGCCTTGGCAGCCGCTTGTGGGAAACGGGGACCGGGTGCGGCCGCGGGTGGAGGGTGTGGCCCAGGGTAACCGACAGGCCACGGTTCGGTGCTTTACCCTATCAAGCGCGTGATAAGGGCGGTGTAGTTCCAGATTCCGGGGATGCAACTGTGAATGAGACAGACTCAGGGCACTTTCAGCCTAAGGGGAAAGTCCGTATTAATCAAGTCTGACCATACCTCTGCCCGTGCTCATAACAGCCCATTGTTTTGGGGCATAGACCGTCGTTCTGAACATTCACGGGCCCCGCGTGGCCTGGCATCTTGCAGCTTCTTCACCCTAGGTCTTGCGGAACACTCTCCTTGTTTCTGCTGCAGGCTCACTGGCTTTGTACTTCTAAAATACGTTGTTCCCTTGGTAAAGATGCCCCGCTTTGTCCTCATTGATTCCATTTCTTAAGCCTTCCTCCGCCAGGGCAATCGTCCCTGGTTTCTGTGGCACATGGGCTTTCAGAGCACCACATAATTTCTTTCCTAACACTTAACACAAGTATAACCTCACACATCTTTTAGTTACATGAGAACAAGAATATTTTTCCACTCGGTGTTTGAATCTGTAGTGCCAACCATGGATATATTGCACTGCGCAGAGGCAAATACGTTTCTAACCATCACATAGTGCTGCCCTCCTTTTCCCACAACCTGCTTGTTGATTTCTACAAAAGTTCTTCCTGGGATTTTGATTGGATTGCTTTAAATATAGGTCACTTTGGGGAGAACTGACATCTTAACAATACTGAGTTTTTCAGTCAATGAACTTAGTATCTGTCTCCATTTATGAGGTATTTGTTTCATTTCTTTTGTCATCCTTTTGTAGTTGTCAGTATGCATATCTTGGATATATTTTGGTAGGTTTAGACCTACGTGTTTCATGGGCTTTCTTTAATGCTGTTGTAGATGTAAAAATTTATTAAAATTGTATTGTCGGAAATTTTATTGCTGGAAATTTCAGTTTCCAACAATTGATTTTTTTTTCGTGCCTTTACTTTAATTCTATGATCTTGCTAAACTCACTTGTTAGTCCTAGGAGATTTTGTAGACTCTTCGGAATGTTTTATGTAGACAATCACATCCTTCGGAAATAGCAGCAGCTTTATTTCTTTCTTTCCAATCTGTATGTCTTTTATTTCTTTTGCTGACCTTCTTGCACTTGCTAGACTCCCAGTATGATGTTAAGTTCTATTACTATTACGCTTTCAGGGACAAAGAGATAATTTCATCAAATCTCATGTCAGTATAGCTACTGCAAGAAAACATTTAGTTTAAGTTTTTTCGGCAGCCAAGGCAAAAATTACTTTGTGCATGAAAGTTAAGTTCCACTATAACTTCAATCCATTTGTGGCTGGGCTTTTCAGAGAGCTGGGAGAGAAGATGGTATTTCACCCACCACTTTTATGTTAGGAATAGCAGCAAATATGCTAAGATGATATGATCTTACATTATTCATAACCTAAGTTAAAGATAGATAATGTAGGAGTTAGAGGGGGAGCTGGATATTCAGGCCATGAGGTAAACAGAAGGAGAGAAGGTGGTTTCCAATGGAACCCGAAGAGTGGCCAAGGCGTTAAAATAACGATGTTTGATGTGGAGATACCATAGGCACGAGGATGAGTATACATTTCCTTAGAGGTGGAACAACAGACCAGCACTAATGAGCTATTCTTTATTAATGCTCAAGACTCACAGGGAGACTTCTAGGCAAGGGAGAGTGGAAATTGTTCACTAACCATTCAAGCAAAAAGAGGATTTCAGGATATCTAGGATTTTCTCCGTTCAAAATGTCCAAAGGACATTGGATTATAGTCTTGGTCAGGGAAACCCAGATTGCAAAATCCTAGTACAAATTTATTTGTAAATATCAGGTGAACCAAGCAGTATGTACTCTGATTCATTAAAAAAAAATATTGGACTATGCAGGAAATAAACAATGCTGTTTAACTTCTGGTTCTCCCCAGGAGTCACCTGCTAAAATAATGTTCACTTGCTATGATAATTTAGAAATAATTTTTAAATAATTTGAAGGAAAAAAATCCATAAAAAAATCAATCAAATACGGAGAAACAGGGCACTTAAGTTCCAGCCTTGCTAGGAGGCATCTGCTAATGCTCACTATGGGCAGGCTCGAAAGGGCGGTGCAGTGTATGGCTTGTCTCCAGCACCTTGAAGTATCGTACAACTCAGATCACACTGCTGCTCAGCGTGGAGTGGCCATTCACAGGAATAACTGAAAAATTCTCCTCACTGGGGTAATGTGTGTTTTTCGTTGAGAGTTTTTGCAGATTAAAAGTATAACATTTCCCACCCCACCCCCAGCAAAACAATCTAGGACTAAATTCAAAGCACCCGCTAAGGAGAGAATCTGCTTCCTTGCCTTTTCCAGCTTCTAGAGGCCGCCCACTTCTTGGTGCATTGCTTCCTTCTTCCGGCTTCAAACCCAGCAACGTTGGGACAAGTTTCTCTCAGGCTGTCATCTCTGTCATCCACTTTAAAGGACCCTCATGATTACCTTGGGCCCATCTGGATAACCCGGGATAATAATCTATTTTCATAGCAGCTGATTAGCAACCTTAACTCTATTCGCATCTTTAATTCCTCTTTCTTATGTAACCTAAGACACAGGTTCCAGAGATTAGGACATAGACACCTTTGAGGGGAATGCTATCACAGGAAAATCGGGGAGAGAGTGTTGATGTGGGGTTTTTGAGGCAGGTGATGAAAATGTTTTAAAACTGATTGTGGTGATGGTTGTGTAATTTTGTGAATAATTATTTTGCAAACAATTCATGAGGCCTGGGTTTCCCTGACCTCGTGAATTGTATGGGATGTGAATTATATTTTAATAAAACAAGCGCGGGCGGGTGTGTGTGTGTGTGTGTGTGTTTGTACTCAGTATTTCTAAAACCAAATTCTGTAATCTTCCTGCCTGAAACCAGCCTCTCTTTTCTGAATTCTTCATCTCAATTAACGACACCTTCATATATCAGGTTGCTGAATCTTTATAGCTGTTGTAGATTGCTCCCTCTCAGAACTCTTATGCAATTATTTTTAACATCCACTGTTTTCACTTTACTGTATCCCTTCTTAGTCCTAGTTTTTCTTATTGTAACTGAATATATGTCTACCTGTATGGAAGACAGCTTTTTTTTTCTTGTCCAATGACCTATTTTTCAGGGTAAGAACATCTGTACCGAAAACAATTAGATTAAAATACAGTTAAGTAGTTTCAAAAATAAATTTGTGATATATTAATATATGTGCAGCTGTACCAATGTGATGAAATGACAATATCTAAGTGTAAGCTTAATAACTATTATAATTTTGAATTTGTGGACAAAAGAGGCCACATACTACACCTGACTAGCTCAGGGGAGGCCTGCATGGTGGCCTTACAAACTCAAGAGACCTAAAATAATCACACAGGGTGGCCTGAGATGAAAACTTCCCAACTAAAAGCAAGTCTTGTTGGGTAGTCATGTCCTAGGCCAGCATCTTACTTGACAAAGGTCAGTCTTTACCGTAACCGAGCCTGTCTGTTGTCTTTTTGCATCTATGATAACATACCTGTGAAATGTCACAGTAATCCCCTTTTTCCAGACCCCACAGGGCACAGTCTCCCACCAGAGCAGGGACCACAGAACCTTCATTGTTTTCTTAATCCCTGAATACTATCTCTCTGTGTTGTAAATGCTAATTGTTAACTATCCTATACCCACCAATGTAAAAGAAGTATGTGTCTCTCCTTTTACTTGTCATCCAACTTTAGGGATAGCCCTGTTTTGCTTTCTCCCACCTCCCTTATTTACCACCGGTGGATTTCATGTAACCCCTTTACATCCTCTCCTTTGATTCTAATGTATAAAATAAGGTGCAAAACTGCCATTCTCCGGTGCATTTTCTCAATCCACTGATGTTTTACTTCCTGGCAATTGTCATCAGTTTGGCTCAAATAAACTCAGATTTGGAAGTTTCTTACATGGACAAATTAGTGATGAGAGTAACCCATATTTTGAGATATCTACATCAACTGTATGTGACATGAAAATATCTGTGATTTCTATTACTGACAAAATCACAGGTACTGCTGGTACCACTGTGATTTGTTGCCAGCACGTAATTGAAGGAAATGCTAAATTTCCGCTAGAGATTAGCGAAAATAACCATCAACTTTCTCTCCTTTCCGGTGTCTGCGGATCCCTGGCTTGAAAGCCCCAGGCCGGGAGTCAAGTCAGAGAACCACTGAGCTGCGCGCTCTGGCCTCCTAGAGCGGGAGCCTGGGGGGCTCCGGCGGGGTGGGCGGTGTCCCGCACTTCCAGTCATGCCAAGCTTTGCAGCCTTGCTCAGGTGAGTGTTGGGGTTTGTCGCCTGGGAGTCCCCTTCGCTCTTAGAGAAGGCCGTCGCCTTTGTCCCTGCTGCCGCGGTGGAGGCTTTCGGAGGCGGGCTGCGAGCCAGCCCCGCCCTCCCTCGGGTGCTTGCGCTCGCGCTGGAAAGGAGACGCGCTGCGCCGGCGGCACAGCCGCAAAGCCCGGCCGCTCATAGGGCTAACAACTAATTACTCAGCAGCTCAGTGCAGGTCGCTGTTCTGGGTTCCCCGGGTGCAGCTATGAATGAGGCGGGCTGTGGGGCCCGACCTCAGGGAGCTTCGAGTTCAATGGGAATGTCATATTAATCAAATCTCATCATTTCACTCCACCTGGTCGTAAGGGAGTCGCTGCACAAGGCCCCGCGTGGCTTGATCTCTTGCAGCTTTTTCAACCTCATGTTGCAGCACACTCCCCTTGTGTCATCTTGGTCTTTCACTTCCAGAACGTGCTTTTGCATTTGTTGTCACTTTTGTAAAGGTTTTTCCTTGTAATCTAGTTAATTCCTACGAAGTCTTATCCAGACTAGACTCTCCCTGACACTAGATACAATTGTGATCTTAAAGTTATTTACAAGAATCTTTGATTAATACTCTTGTTTCCTTCACTCTAGGCCAAGCTCAATGAGGAAAGGGACCATGCCTTTTTTTCTTTCTCCACTGTGTCTCACACTTGGCCTGGAATGAAATAAGTTTGCAATGAATGTTTACTGAACGAAGAAAGCACAAATCAATGTAAAATCTCAAACTCGTAGATGTGGTATACAGGAAAGGGAATACAGGACTAGTGGAGAGGGTAATGGGGGCCTGACCTGGCCTGTAGAGGATGATCGGAAGGATGAGCTGGCATTACCTAGGTGAAGAGGGGTTCAGGCTGCTGGGGAGCACTGCAGGCAGACAGGATCAGTTACAAAAGCTCTAAGGTTGAAGAAGAGTGGTTCATACAGAGGCGAGAGCAGGTACCAAGGTCCTGAATTAGCAGAGTAGAGAAAACTGAAAGAAGGCTGGAGTGGCTAAACCAAGAGGAAAGGTGGCACAGGTGAGCCTAGCAGGAAATTATAGCTTTCAGTGAGTTTCTTTAGGGAAGATGCTGCCTTTTTGGTAGACTATGACTGCTTAACAAGAATACAGAGTGTTTGTAGGGCATATAATTAAAGTAATAACCCGTACGTTTTGGTATGTTGAATTGACTTTTAAGGGTCTTTTGTGGTTATCACTGGGTCCTAGAATGGGATGATGTACGAAAAAGATGCTTGCCCCAAGCTCCAAGGAAAGGAAGACTTCCTCTGAGATTCTTTTTTCTGAATTTTCTTAGCTACTCATCTGTTTTTCCATATTAACCTTTGAATCATTTTATCAGATTCTAAGAGAAATCCTATTGGGATTAGATGGGAAGCAACTAAGGCTAAAAGCATGGCCTTTAGAATCTGGCAGATCTGGCTTGGGGTCCAAGTTCATCCACCCACCAACATTGACCTTGGTAGAGAAAATTATTCTCTTAGACTTGTTTTCTCATTTGGGAAAAAGAAAATGTTCAGAGGATTATTGTAGTTACTGAATAAGAAGATGTGTATTTTTCATTCAAAAATACGATATTTATTTCTGTTTTCTTTAGTCTTTTAGTTTCCCAGTAAAATTATAGTTTAAAAAATGAAGGTCTGGATTTCCTCTTGTTAGGTTTTGCTTGTACTTTTCTGGTGTCCTTTGCTCTTTGTGTACTCGTGTTCCCCTGTACCCGTGCCCTGCCTAGGACAAACAGCATTGCTGATGTTGGGGGGTACACGCCCTGGTGCCTGAGGGCACCTTTCAGAATCTGTTTCCTCCCAATTTAAACTTTGTGGAAGAAGAGAGACCACATGCAAAACCTGAGAAGCTCAGGGGAGGCCTGCGTGGCAGCCTTACAAGCTCAGAGGCCTGAAGTCACCACATAGGAGGGTCTGAAATTAAAATGGTCCTCACTAAAAGTGAGTCGTGTTGGGTAGTCATGTCCTAGGCAGTATTTTTCCCCAACAAAGGTCAGTCTTTCCCTTAACTGAACCTGTCTGTTGTCTTTTGCATCTAAGATAACGTATCTTCAGAATGTCAAATTTTCTTTTTCTGGACCCCTCCAAGCACAGGCACCCACCAACGGGGAAACCACTAATCCCCTCATTGTTATTGCTACCGCGTTAATTGTTGACTGTTAACTATCCTGTACCCATCTGCATGAAAGTGTCTATCATTTTACTTTTTTTCCAGTCCCAGAGGGTCCCCCCTCTTTGCATTTTTCTATGTCCCTAATCTAGCACCAATGGACCTCTTGTAACCCCCTTACACCTCCTCTTTTGATTGTAATGTATAAAATAAAGTGCTAAACTACCATTCTCCAGAGCATTTCCCAATCCGTTGAGACTTTGCTTCCTGGCATTTGTCAATTTGGCTCAAATAAACTCATAAAAAATTCTCTACAGGTTTGAGTGTTTCTTACGTTGACAACTTCATGGTATGGTCTGGATTAAAAAAAGGAAATGTTTATATGCCACTTACCCAGTGGGCATTTAGCAAAGGATTGCTGCTGTTATTAGCAAGTTTGTTGGTTTAAAGGAGACTCTTTGACTGGGCCAGCCTCACTCATGGCTCTTTTTGCTTCTTCCCTCAGTGCCTGCCCTTCACCAAGAAGGAGCCCAGGTGATGGCAGCCATGCCTCCGAAAGCCTGGCACCAGGTGAGATGAGAGTCCCTCAGGTCAGCCTTCAAGGGATCTGATTTGAATGAAATGGGCAATGAGAGGGATGATTCTGGCAAAAGTCTTAGAGCCAGAGCAGCAGGAAGACCCTTGTTGCTACTCTCCGGTAGGACTGGATACTGGATGAGGGGCGGGGGGCTGAGCAGCCAGAAGCCCACCAAGCAGTCGCTGGAGAGAGTGTCCTGGGAGCTGGGATTGTAACCTCCTACACTCTGGGGATTTCTGCTGAGCTGGAGGGTCCCCAGGTTCAGAGCGATCCGTGAGAATGAGGGACTCAGGCTAGTGGTGTAGGTATCTGGTTGCCAGGTTCCTGGGAAGTGGTGAGTGAAGAATGGCAGGAAGAAGACAAGAGAAAAGGAGTATGTATCATTTATCCTCCTAAAGGAGTTTTGGCTTTAGAATCAAGGAAAATCCATCCTCCTTGAGGTCAGTGCTGCTGGCTACGGCAAGACAGTGGCCTATGATAGGAAAAACCTGCCCTAGGACAGGACACCTGCAGTTAGGGGTCCCATCAGTGGCCCTGAGCCAGTCACTTAACCTCTTTGCATCTTAGCTGATTTCATTTGTAAAGTGAACATTAAGTACCTTACATTCGTGGGACAGGGGAATTGATTTTTTGAGTCGTATTTCACTTTTCAAGACTGACGAGTTGCTGAGTGGTGCTTTCCCATTTCCTTCCTGGGACTTAGTTATCCAGGAACTTAGCATCCATGAGCCAAATCCCAAGTGCCAATCCTGGATTTCTGACATCTGGCAGGTCCCTTCGCCTCACTCTTTCCCAGATACATTGTCTTTCTTGTAGCTCCCACCCTCTTCTGATCTTCTGTAAGCACTGGTGAGTCACTGGTGTCACCATCTCGAAGTCCTCGCCACTTAGTTTCCAGGTTGCTGAGCACTGGTTAACTCTTCTTCCTGGGTACCCTTTCCAGAGAGTCACCAAGTCTGGTTGCTTCTGCCTACTGTCTCTTCCTCTTGTCCCATATTTACATTGCCTTCATTCAGGGCTTGTTAATATCTTCTCTGGGATTTTGTTTGCAGAGCTTCCCAGCTAGTTTCTCCGTGTGAGGTCTTGTGCCTCGCTGGCCTGCTGGTCGTCTGATACAGCTCGATTTCCTGAGCGTGGATTTGTTTTCTTCTGGCCCAGCTTCCTGAGACTTCAGTATGCTTCATAATCACCTGGAGGGGTCATTGACCCAAAAATTGCTCTCGGGGGTGGGGGGCACCAGTTCGCTTTTCCAACAGGTTATCAGATGCTGCTGCTCTGGGGACCACACTTGGAGAACGACTGTTATAGTTAGTGGTGACTCATTAAATCATTCAGTTGAGGGGTCAGGTTGTCATTTAAAGTCGGTCATTGTAGGTGCTGGCAGAGGATGGATTCAGTGCAGGACAGCCTGGAACTGGAGCTCTTAAAGTGTTCCCATCTATTGAACCAGTGTGCTGATTGTACCTTAATGAAGAAGAGTCAGATTCTGGAAATATTTTGGCAATAAAATTGGCAGGATTTGATTACCAACTGTTAGAGGTGAGCAGTGACTGGGGCGAGTTAGTCTAGAATGTATCTTAAGCTTCTAGTATAGGAGACAAGGCTGAAATTGGTACAGCCGACTGAGATAGGGAAAGAAAATTGCCGCTCACTGTGCCAATTAGTGTATACAAATTAGAAAGGGAGCGAATTAGTGGGGGCGTGTGAGTTGAGTGTCAGATGGTGGGTCCGGTATGTTGGGTCAGCAGAGCCTGAGGCAGTGCTGGGCTAGTGGAAGGCGGAGATCTGCAGAGTCCGTTGAGCCATTGGAAAGTGGGGGATATTCACTGCATGTTCAGGTTACCAAGTTTGCTGGTGAAGCTTGAGGAGTGAGTGGAGGGTCAAAATCAGGTGCTGGAGTTTTCTGGGAAGGTGGACTTGGGGCCATCAGGGAGGGGAAAGGATGGCTATTGAAAAAACATGAGGCTGGGTTGGCAGAAGCTGTTACAAATGGCCTTGGGGGTGTAAAAATTGGCCAGAGAAGCTGCCCAGCAACAGTTTGATTCCAGAAGCACATTCTCCCAAGAGAAGTCATCAGAAAGCAGAATATGAGGCTGCCCCAAGTGGCACTAAGCTCCCTCTGCTGGGCGTTCTCGAACACAGACAGCACAGCTCCTTCTTCAAGCAATAGACGGGCTGGATGGCAAACCATGACTCTGTTCCTGTTACGTGGGCTCGAGGTTGGGGCAGAGTGAGCACATATGGGGAGCAGATGGGTTGACGGGCACTGGGGCTAGTGAAGGGGGAAGAGGTAGGCGGTGAGACACCATCTGCGAGTAGACATGTTGAGGCTAATCCCCCGTTTGTAGGTGTAACAGTAAAAGACTGACAGTATTAACAAAATCAAAGAGGTTTTGCTCTGGGAAGGTTAATTAATGGGAGACTCTCCAGGGTTTTTGAAATGTTTTTTGTCATGTTTTATAACAGTAAATTTTATGTCCTAATGGAAGCTCTTCTGATAGCGAGAGAAATCCAGATTTTTGTTTGGAGAAATAGTCATTTAAGGGTCCAACACTCAGTTCTTTCACCTTTTCACATCAGCCTTCCCTAATAAGACTCCTCCTTCATCCTGTCCTCTGTGTCCCACACTCTAGCCCTGAGTCCGAGAATTGGCTCTGGGGCAGCAGGAACCTCTTGTTTTAGGAGGTGGTGACCTTCGAGGACATGGCTGTGGACTTTACCCAGGCAGAATGGGCTGGCCTTTCTTCCGCACAGAGGGCCCTGTACAGAAGTGTGATGCTGGAGAAGTATGGAAACCTGACATCCCTGGGTAAGGCCTCTCTTCTCCTGGAACTCAGGTCTGTGCTTTCCTGCTTCCTTCCTTTTCTTCTTACGGCTTGGGGTACAGAGTGGAGAAGGAGGCGTTTCTGGAATCCCCCACTGCACGGCTCCAGGGCTGAGGCCAAATGACCCACTTCAGAGACTGCTGGGTAGGGAAAGATCTTGGGTCAGCTTGGTCCCAGTGTGGCGAATTGTCATCTTCTCGTAAGAGTAGTCCCATCCTCTAAGGGGTTCCGCACAGTAAGGAATAAGTAGTTTCTGTTACCAGAGCCAAGTTCTCAGCTTGTTGCCATCTCCCCATTGTCTTGGGAAGGGCGCGGACTCTTCTCTTGGTGTGCACCTGTCTTGCAGGGTCTCACTAACTTATCTAGTCTTATATGGTAAGAGGTCAGTTTCTTGGTCATCGAATGCTCAGTTTCTTCTTGAACAAAATCTGCTTTGCTTTCACCAATGCCGAGCCTCTCCCTGAGGCTCTCGGGGTTTTCCTCCTTTTGACACAGCAGACACGGGGCTGAAAGGTGCCATTTTCTCCCCCCTTTTCAGGCTATACAGTGCCCAAATCTGCCCTGATCTCACTTCTGGAGGGAGGGGATTTGCCTGGGGGACTAGAGGCACAGGATGACCCAGCTGCAGAGAGGACCAGTGACATCTGTAAAGGTAAGTGAGGCAGGTTTAGAACTGGCAACTATAGAGTCTTACAGAGCAGTGTGTTTTAAAATGAACCATGCTGGTAAGGATTTATATGAACTAGATGGCTTTTCCTAATAGGTAAAATATGAAACCTTTCCCACCAATTTTGATTCTTATCAAGATAACATCTTTCCACTTCACACATCTCTTATGCAGTCCTTGACTCCATCGTTTCTGTGAGTTTCAGCATTGCCTACCTCATGGCCCTTCTTCCTTGGACAGGATGGGCTTCTTCAGGAGAGTTTTTCAGCACTTGCTGGGTACCAAGCTTTGTTTAAGACTCACTAGAGGATACAAGTGTGGAGACAAATATAAAAGCTTTAAAAAAATGTGTTTTGAATGCTTCTGTTTGTATGTAGCCTGTGGGCTGTGGGAGCAGGAGAGGCTAGAGGAATTCCCACTTAGAAGCTCAAGTCATGTTTCTTTAGGGGCAGGGCTGTTTGTTCAAATTTGACAGATTACATTGGATACCATGTGGGGAAAGAGAAGGTAATTATCTGGCCTGAGGAAGGGAATAAAAGATACAATAAATCATTGTGAAGAACTTTGCAGGTTAATGTGTAGGAGAGTCACCTGGTTGGGGGGTGGGGTGCTGTTTAAAAATGGATTTTTTTCTTTGGAGCCTGTCTGTAAGTATTCTTCTGTCTTTTCCAGTAAGCAGTGCAAAAGCCTGAGGCTTAGGACTCAAAGCCTAAGCAAGACTTCCTAGAACCTGAGGCTGGCACAGAGTCTGCCGTATACCCTGACCCCCTTTACGTAGCTGACGGCGTAGCTGAGTGTAGTTGGTGTGTCTGACCCACCTAGCGTTGTATGGAGCATCTTGAATGCAGACGTACGTGGTGGTGGACCTGAGGGCTCTGTCCTGAAGAATTTGCAGCACAGGACCAGGAATGAGAGAGGCGGCCAAACCACATGGAGGAGGGGCAGTGCCCTCGGCCACAGTGACCTTGCCAGTAGTGACGTAGGCCCGTAATTGCTGTGTTTTAGAAGTGTTAACATAGTTTGTGGTTTGACTGGCATGAAGGAAATTGAAAACATAAAATCTTATTAAACTATTATTATGTAGCAGGCATTAACTTCATTTTTTTTAAGGTTTTATTTATTTTTAGAGAAAGGGGAAAGGAGGGAGAAAGAGGGAGAGAAACATCGCTCAGTTGCCTTGCCTCTCGCATGTCCCCAGCTGGGAGCCTGGCCTGCAACCCAGGCACGTGCCCTGACTGGGAATCAAACCAGTGACCTTTTGGTTCGCAGTCTAGCTCAATCCACTGAGCCGCACCGGCCAGGGAAGGAGGCAGTAAGTTTTTTTGAGTAAGTGAGTTGAGTAGGGGATAGTAGTAATGCAAAAATGGAAGAAGAAAGAGTGTGTTGAGGTGGAAATGACCAGATCTTAATCAAAACTCATCGATAAAAGGGAATAGTTGAGTCAGATAACACTGGCAAGTCGTGACACAGGAGGAGTTTTCTGAATGCATATGAATTCAGATCTGAACACAACCTGCGGTTCCTTTAGAATAAGAAAGTGGATGGCTAGTGCAGGCCATGGAGAAGGCAGGTGTAGAAATTCTGAGGTAAATGTCACATCGACAAGTACAGATGCAAGTGTTACCTACAGAGTTTCAGTTGAAATGACCCCCACGGAGCAAAAAGGCTGGCTGAATCTTAAATATTAGGAATATTTGACTTTAGTGAGAGAGGGAAGAGGCAGACAGGTAGACGAGGACCAGGAGGGCCAAGTGAGACCAAAACCAAGGGTAGCGGTGTCAGGGGAAGACCATTTGCAGAGAGGGAGTAAATGGGAGATGACAAAATTGAGACAGAACTTTAGCCTCTTATTTTGATTAGTTTAGAAATGAAAGAAAGTATAGTGAATAGTGGCAAATGTTTTTCAATCTCTTTTGATTATGAGCTTCAATAGTTGTTACGTTTTGCATAGAAACCCTGTATGCTCATATGTCCACAGAAAGTGGGGTATCAGGAATCAAAATTTGCCCTGATATTACAATGTATGTAATTCTATTCTATTCTATTCTATTCTATCCTATTCTATTCTAACCAGTGTGTTTCATCTCTAAAATCGTTTGATGGTTACACACTATGTCAATTTCACAACTAATGATAGAGAATTTGAAAAACACTTGTATGAGAAAAAATTGGATGTAAAGGAATGATTGTTATGCCCAAGTGGATCTGAAGATCTAACAAAGGTTGAAGAAGAAGACAAGGGATGATACAGCTGATAGAGCAGTGTGTCAGGGAAGGGAGGAGATGGCATCTGGGATGATTGCAAAGTATGGAGCTCGAGAGGGTGGCTTGGGATAAAAGGATGTGGAAACGGAAGGGAAGGAAGTTGAGGGCCCCGCACCTGGGTAGCTTTGTTCTTTCAGCGGGAAGGAGGTGATGATCGCTGGAGAGCTGGGAAGGCGGGGCTTGCTTGGGAGAACTGTGGGTTTTCTTTCTGATCAAGATGTGCGGTGGCGTACAGGGCAGCAGGGGAACTGAGAGTGTTTTCGTCATAGATTGCTCAGTCCAGATTTCATAGCACTGAGCGGCCTACTAGGAAGAAAGAGGCGTGGTGTGGGAACAGACCGCTCTCCAGTCTGTTGGTCACCCCGCTTAGTCCAGTCTCAGATCTCATCTCCCGAAACCTTAGCTCATTTAACTCGCACTCAAGGGATGAACTTGGTTAATGAGCAGGTGAGCAGATAACCCAAGTTAATGGTAAAACAAAATTAGTTCAGCATTTTATATAAAATAGATTGACTTTAACTTAACATGTCATCCAATGTTCAGGAACACAAATGCCATTTGACAGGTGACTGTTTGTCTCCTTCATGCTCATGTAAGGAGGAGTACTCCGCAGTCTTGGGGAATCTAAGTAAGCTGTGTTCTACCCATTTCAAATAGGCAGAGTCTACTTAGGACAGTAGTTCCTGCATAGTTGAGGTTCAGACCTTTTTGAGAGTTTGATAACAAGACAGCGGTTGCCAGCAGTTTTAGGGTGTTCACTCGTCACCTGTGGAGTACTGGGGTGATTTCCTTTAAGCGCTTCTGTGATTTTCTTTTCTTTGCCCTGCCACAGCCCAGTGCCCTCAGCGCTCAGTGTCACCAGTCTTTGAGGACTTCTGCAGGATATGAATTTTTAAAAAGAACAACAGTTCGTTCATTGCCTTTGCATTCTGACTCTTCAGTTTTCCTTTCTGACACTGAGTTTTTCCAGCCTCAGTACTCCAAGGTACTCTTGGAGCCTGTACCTTCTTTGGTATTTTGTAGGCCTATGAGTATCATAAGGTCAAAAGATACTAGAACATACTATGGATAAGTCATTCAAATCTAGAGTCTGGAAGAGCTTAGGAAGCAGTCTGACGTGTCATGTGCGTACTGGTACCTTGTTCCGCCCCGACAATTCCCTGTGTGATATTTGGCACTTTTCTTGCTATCAGGCCTGTGTGAAGGTTGAAAGAGTCATTTCTAAAAACCCTATAACATTTGATGCTCAAGTTTCTAGTATCCTTCTCAGGTGGCACTTGTGTTTTCTCTTTGTTATGTCAGATACTGAGACCAGCGTTGACAATGAGTCCACATCAATACAGGGAGTTTCTGAAAACAGAGACGTGTTGTCATCTTGTGGTCTGCAGAAGAGTGTTCTTCTGAGAACCAGCTTCCTAGAAATATGTAAACTGGAGAAGCATCAGGAAATTTCCACAGTGAAAGACGTTACAGGAAAGGTTCCAAGAATCCACGGTAAAAGGAAACCATTCAGATGTGAGGTGTGTGGGAAGTATTTCAGCTATTTTTCTCACTATGTTAGACACCAGAGAATCCACACTGGCGAGAAACCTTATAAATGTAATGAATGTGGAAAAACTTTTGCCGTTAAGTCAACATTAATTCAGCATCAGAGGAGGATCCACACTGGAGAGGAACCCTATCGGTGTGAGGAATGTGGGAGGAGAGCCTTCAGTGATTATGGAAATTTGATTAGGCATCAGAGAATCCACAGTGGGGATAGACTCTTCCACTGCCAGGAGTGTGGAAAAGGCTTCCCCAGTAGTTCTGAGTTTGTTATACATCAGAGAACCCACACTGGGGAGAAACCTTATGCATGTAAAGAGTGTGGCAAAAGCTTCAGAAGGACTTCCTGTCTTAGCAAACATCAGCGTATTCACACGAGGGAAAAGCCTTATTCTTGTAAAATATGTGGACAAGCCTTTAATTTGCATGAAAAACTAACTCGGCACCAGAGAGTCCACAGCAAGGAGAAACCCTTTGACTGTGTAGACTGTGGGGAAGCCTTCAATGCTAAGGACCAATTAAAAAGGCATCTAAGGATCCGTACTCAAGAGTCTTCCTATCTATGTGATGTGTGTGGAAAAGTATTGACTAGCAAAAGAAATCTTCTTCAGCATCAAAGACTCCATATTGGAGAGAAACCCTATAAATGTGTCAAGTATGAAAATTCCTTTAGGACTTCTTCTCAGCTCGGTGATCCTGAGCATGTCTGCCCTGGAGAGAAACTTGAGCTGGACATTTGTCATTTTGGCCTCCCAGCATTTTTTACCCCCTTTGAGTGGTAACAGTATATTAAATTTCCTTAGGGATGTCATCTTCTCAGGAGCAGAATGTGTGACACAGGCCTGGCTCAGGAACACATTCCTTCTCCCAAACCCTAGTTGTTGGTTCATATGCCAATAGGTGACCCAAAGTGGTCCAAGTAGAGTCCCAGGGTATAGCCAGGGTTAACAGGAAGAAATACTCTTCTCTTCTCCTTAGTCTTTTTTTTTTTTTTAAAGATTTTATTTATTTTTAGAGAGAGGGGAAGGGAGGGAGAAACATCAATTTGTGGTTGCTTCTGGTGCGCCCCACACTGGGGATGTGGCCCACAACCCAGGCATGTACCCTGACTGGGAATCGAACCAGTGACCCTTACACTCAATTTACTGAGCCACACCAGCCAGGGCTGCTTCTTAGCCTTAAAGCTGAGAGGAATTCCTGGATCCTTGTGGAAGCTGAGAATAGAGACAACACAGCAGAAAAGAAATCAGAGTTGGAGAGTAATCGCCCTTGACAATTCTGTTTGAACAATTACATTACACGTAACTGATGCTAGAAATACATCTGGGTTTTAAATTCCAGTAACCAATAAATTCCATTTTTGTTTTTGCTTTATTTTGTTTTGGTTTTTGCTCAAGCAAGTTTGAATTAAGTTTTCTTTCCCTGGAATAGAGAGCCTTATCCGTGTAACAATTATTTTTAATAATTGTTTTAATTTAATAATCTTCAGGGATAACAAACCTGATGAAGGAGAAATGTTTTGTGGGTATGATGTGTGGGAAAGTTCAACATAGTCCCAGCAGCCTCCGTGATTGTAACAGCGGGAAACTTGTTGGAACACGCGACAGCCCTGGCCACATCAGAGCCCCAGTGAGTAGAAGCTCTAACAGCTTTAGCTCTGTGACAAATGTTTTAGGGCAGCACTACAAAACAGTGGGTGAATCCATTCTCAAGAGAAGTCTTAACTATGTAAGCAAAAGCCATCACTAAAACTTTCATTTCGTTTATTCAGTTTTTATTTGGAATGGATGCTGTTCTAAGCATTAAACCATAAATGCCAGACTGTTGTGGCTTTTCCAGCTGGGCGATTACCAGTTTGTCTAGAATGGCATGCCCACCCTGCCCTTTGACCTGATTAGTGAGCCAAGGAAATAGTTGGGGTCTCACTCCTAAGAGAGTTCCCAGATGTCTCAGTAAGGAAAACAAAGAGCTGGCCCTTTGGATGATAAATGTAATCTGCACCCTCTTTTCTCCCATGTGCCTTTTCGCTGTCAACCAGAATCACAGTCATCCTACGTAATTTCAGACTTTCCCCGCCTGGGCGGCTTCACCACCTTACTTGTCAGCAGTTGGATGAATGTGTATATCTCGTGCTGGGACCGCCCACCGCATATATAGGCTGGGGGATCACTTTTTAAATAAACTTAAAAAAATTGAAGTATAATAGACACAGAAAGATGCACAAGTCACAGTTGTTTGACTTGAATTCTTTTTAAAAATAGCCTTATAATCACGAAGATCAGGAAACAAAATCCCAGCGCCCTGTGCGTCTCTCTGTATCCTGTTTTGGTCATTATTTCTTTGTCATGCTGACTTGTATTCTGACTTCTGCCACCACAACCTTTTACATAAATGGAATCAACACTGTAAGTTTATTTACACTGCTGCATGGTATTCTGTTACTTGAATGTGCCATAATTTATTGCCCACTGGTGGTAGGCATTTGGGTTATTTCTAGGGGGTTTATTTTGAGGCCAGAAAATTTAAAAGTCACTCAGAAAAAAGACAACAGGTAAACAGGATCGGGGTCTCGGTTTCACATGTCGCTGCATCAGCAATAGCTGTCCCTTACTGAATGACTGTCACAGCAGTAAGGCTTTTTGGCACTTGCCATATGTTGGATACTTTTCTAACTTAATACAACAACTTTATATGAAGGTGGCGCTGCGACGAGCTCATTGTTACAGCCGAGGGAACACATTAATTAGGTCGTCCAAGGACACGGGAAGAAGGGATTTCCAACAGGCAGCCTGGTTCAAGGGCCCAGGTCCTAGCCGTCCTAACTGTCACAGTGTTGCCCTGTAGAGGTTGGACTTCTCTGGGACAACTTCTCGGTAACAGAAGGGTGGGGTGGTTTGAGGAAGCTGATTAGCTCCTTAGGGGTAGAGGAGTATCAGGGTCAAGTCAAGGTGAGGGGAGGCTGTGCCTGGTTTCACAGAAAGGTCGGTGGAGAACAGGCAGCGGCGAGGGAAAGCAGAGGTTGAAATAGAAATAGTCTCCAAGTTAGTGACTCAGAAGTTTACCAGGATCAATTTTTAACTTAATTTCTTAGATTATGAGTTACTGCTCCAAGTAGGTAGTATTAATTTTAAACTACTCAGTGATACAGAATATGATTATAAACTCTTTGGGGGATGTCCCACTACCACCCCAAAACCTAGGGAAGAACCATACCCTTTATTATCTCTCTGTTAGTGGGGCGATTTTCTGATTTATCCTTTCATGGGTCTAGGCAGTTGGGTAGGTATATGTGTGTCCAAGAAGCCCCAATTTCTACTTCTTCATGCAGGCCTCTTAAATATTATAATTCAACCTCCATAGATACCAAGATCTTCAAATCCCCATCATCCCCACTCACATCGGTCAAAGCGTCAGCCCAGTTAATCTCTGGCTTTAGTTCATTTTTGGTACCTGGGTATGCTTTCCTTTGAGCCAGGGTTATGGAATGATGTTGTAAATTATGTCTTATCCTAAATTTCTCGATACTAGTTTATATCAATCATGACATTGCCTGAAATGGAACCATGCCTAATATTTTTTGTCTTAAAATCATTGCTATAAGAATATAGCTATACTATTTTTCTATTTTTTTAACTTTTAAAAAATTTTTCAGAATTTCTTTATGCAAATACAAGCAGACAGGAATATATTTTTTTCCATTTCTATCCAAAAGGTGGTATTAGACATTTCTGCCTCTTACTTTGAAATTTTGACTTAATATATATTAAGTATTTTTCCTTATCAATATGTAAAGCTCTAGTTTTTAAAAATTATTGTTTATACTGTTACAGTTGTCCCACTTTGTTCCCCTTTGCCCCCCTCCGCCCTCCCCACTCCCCACTTCCATAGTCAATGCCCACACTGTTATCCACGTCCCAGGGTCTTTCATACATGTTCTTTGATTAATCCCTTCACCTTTCAAACAGTCCCTCCCCTCCTGTTACTGCTGTCAGTCTATTCCATGATTCTATGCCTCTGTTTCTACTTTGCTCAGTAGTTTATTTTCCATTCTTTAACTTAATCCTTTTACATTCTTAGGTTTTAGTAGTGTCTTATAAATATATAACATTTTTTTTCCTAGATAAACTTTAGAATCATTTTCACAAGTTCTGCTACAACCCCTATTGGTGTTTTATTTGAATAGACCAATTTATCCCACTTCATTCTCCTTTTTCAAAATTGTTTGAAATTGGACTTACCGATAAAATCAAGATGAATACCCTTCCTATTGAAAAATTACCTGTCTTTCTATTTATACAAGGTTTTTTGTTGTTGGTTTAACCCCTAAATACTTAAATTTTTCTTCATCTGAGTCTTAAACATTTATTATTAAGCTTATTCCTAAGTATTTTTGGTTGCTTTGTTGCTTTTGTGAACAAAATCTCTCCCTGCCCTAGTATATTTCTCTACATAGTAGGTTGAGCGTTCAGTTTATTTAATTCATGGTATCAATAAAAAAGGAATATTTTATAATATTGAAACATCCTTACGCTCCGGGAATGAAACCTAACCAGGCTTTTATTATTTTCCCACAATTTTGAAGAGGAGAAGCAAGCAGAACAATTTTTACTCTGTCATCTTAATACTTGGAATGCCAAAAAGAAATGTTTTAATGTGAGAAGATTTGTCTGTTTCCCCGGGTGGGCATGGAGGAAAGGTTTAGGGAGGCCCTGGGATTGTGGGGGCTGAGGGTACAGGAGAAGAAATCTTGCAGCTAGGTGGCAGGAAACGTGGCTGCCAGCCCAGTATAGAGACGGATTTCCAGAATACCGATCTATGAGAACCAGCCTAAGTTTCGAAGTACATTAGTACATTGTGTGCTTTTTCCATCATCTCTCTTTCTTAGGGGTATTTGGATATGGTCTTGGTTATTGATTCAAAGAGCCCAAATCAATGTGATTAAAATATGATGAAAACTTATTTCTCACTTGCTTATCACCTGAAGGTAGGCAGTCGAGGGCAGATACAGCAGCTCCATGACTGCCCCTAGCTCCTCTGTCATCCCCAGGGGCCATGTCTTCATGTGC